>CM060954.1:117951942-117993477 GCA_030765055.1 Mantis religiosa | reverse complement strand
TTACGAATAGTTTTGGATTGATGGCGTTGTTATCGTGTTTACATTCAAATAGCCTATACACGAGAGAGATACTGTACTCGTCGCAAGTAAACAACGCTAAAGATAAATAGTCTGAGATATGTCTTCCTTATATTTTTGCCATATAAAAGTAGGATTGTGAGAGAAATATGATAAAACGTTTAATAGAGCTTGGTCAAACGGTCCTCTGTTTTCACAGTGGCTTAAGGAAATGAAAGATGACAATGGCAAAGTAAAGTAAAGTCTGCTAAATTAGTAGGAATTATGGGGTGGGTTTAAATTATCCAGATTTACAGAAACACAAAGGAATACCAAAGGATTGCTGCAAAGTGACAGCTTATCACTTGATTATTTAAGGGAACCTTTAAGTAGTGACTTCTTCTTCTGCTTCTACAGCGTACACAAGTAAAAGAACACATACACGCAATCACATCATTGTTTATAGTGTAGATATAAACTGGTAACATTAACAATAAGTACTCCTTCCTGTGGAGTGCTGCGTTGTATACAGCAGAAACTGATGCTATGACGAAATGAAAAAAACTATTGCAGGCACAGGAAATGTGAATATGAAGAATAAGTTTAGTAAGAGATATTCTAGAAGGAATGGCATATAATAAAACAGTGGGAAGCGAAAGAAGATAATCATAGGCCATTATTAAGACAAACACGAAGAGGGAAACGAAACAAACAAAAATAAAAATAATGGCTTGTTTATGAATGATGAACGGTGGAACAAAAAAATGTATTAATGTTTCTGATGATGGTATAAAGAGATGAAAACTTACATATGTATTTCCAATATTTACAAATATTGTTAACCATCCTTTCGATTGCCAGGATTATATCAGTGGCGCCGTCGTCCCGATTTATTCTTTGCAGTATAAACCCATAGCTCTATCTCAGTTTGAACACGTGACCTTAAATATATTTGTAAATCTTGGTGTACATGATATAAGATTTGAAGAGAATGTAAAATCTGCTCTAAAGTGAAGACCCAGCGTGACGAAAATAAATAAGCGCAATTGTTGCAGGTGACAGATGTCGATAACTTCCTTGCGTAGGCTGCCAACGAGCTGTAAAGTGCATCCGTTTGTCCTGACAAAAGTTCATTTCTATATACAAAAGTTCCCTCTTTCCCATAGCTAGATATAATTTTGAAAAATAAATTACTATTGTGACACTACCAGTTTGAAAAAAATACATTGCCAGAACTCAAATAAAATCTTGAATTAACACTTTTTATGTACGTTGTATTTTCTAGGAATGTTTTTTAATATTCCCTTCATTCTGAATGACGGGAACATATTTTGATGTCACCGTGATGCTCCAATATATACTAGTAAACCGTAATAGACACATTCTTACTGCACAAAAATATACAGCTCATTAAAACTCACAATTTTCGTGGAGTGAACCATTTCCGAAAAATTCCTTCTTATTTGTTTCAAATACTACTTTTGCCAAACTGAACGTCATTATTCGTTTTATGAATCCTGGCCAAGCAAAGATGATGAAATTTCACAGCCATCAATAGCTATCAGTTCTTAAAATAACTGACTATCGTTTATGGCTATTATAGTCTCCTAATCCCATTAAACATTTATTTATTTATTTATTTATTTATTTATTTATTTATTTATTTATTTATTTATTTATTTATTTATTTATTTATTTATTTATTTATTTATTTATTTATTTATTTATTTATTTATTTATTTATTTATTTATTTATTTATTTATTTATTTATTTATTTATTTATTTATTTATTTATTTATTTATTTATTTATTTATTTATTTATTTATTTATTTATTTATTTATTTATTTATTTATTTATTTATTTATTTATTTATTTATTTATTTATTTATTTATTTATTTATTTATTTATTTATTTATTTATTTATTTATTTATTTATTTATTTATTTATTTATTTATTTATTTATTTATTTATTTATTTATTTATTTATTTATTTATTTATTTATTTATTTATTTATTTATTTATTTATTTATTTATTTATTTATTTATTTATTTATTTATTTATTTATTTATTTATTTATTTATTTATTTATTTATTTATTTATTTATTTATTTATTTATTTATTTATTTATTTATTTATTTATTTATTTATTTATTTATTTATTTATTTATTTATTTATTTATTTATTTATTTATTTATTTATTTATTTATTTATTTATTTATTTATTTATTTATTTATTTATTTATTTATTTATTTATTTATTTATTTATTTATTTATTTATTTATTTATTTATTTATTTATTTATTTATTTATTTATTTATTTATTTATTTATTTATTTATTTATTTATTTATTTATTTATTTATTTATTTATTTATTTATTTATTTATTTATTTATTTATTTATTTGTTTATTTGCTTGTTTGTTTGTTTGTTTGTTTATCCATCTATCCCTCCATCCCTCCATCCCTCCATCCCTCCGTCCCTCCGTCCCTCCGTCCGTCCCTCCGTCCGTCCCTCCATCCGTCCGTCCGTCCGTCCGTCCGTCCGTCCGTCCATCCATCCATCCATCCATCCATCCATCCATCTATCTATCTATCTATCTATCTATCTATCTATCTATCTATCTATCTATCTATCTATCTATCTATCTATCTATCTATCTATCTATCTATCTATCTATCTATCTATCTATCTATCTATCTATCTATCTATCTATCTATCTATCTATCTATCTATCTATCTATCTATCTATCTATCTATCTATCTATCTATCTATCTATCTATCTATCTATCTATCTATCTATCTATCTATCTATCTATCTATCTATCTATCTATTTATTTATTTATTTATTTATTTATTTATTTATTTATTTATTATTCATTCATTCATTCATTCATTTATTTATTATCCAATTATGTGATTCCTATTTTATCCGAAGGTATATTAGGAATATATTTTACAATATTCATATTTATTAAATAAATATAATAAATGACAAAATATGACAAAATACAGAAAGTATCATGAACATTTCAAACAGTTAACTTCAAAACTGATCATTCCGTTTAAGAAATATTTTGTTCAAGAACGCCATGAAATAGTGTTTATCATAAATAATAAATTTCATCAAAGTATGTGTAAGTGGTTTCGAAAAAGTGTAACCTAAGGATCGAAGCAATAATTCAAGTTCATATCCTTCAAAGCAGAAAATGGGACAATATTGTGACTTTGTGGGTTTGTAGAATTAAAAGTCCAATTTGCCGAAATTCTAAAGATTCTTTATTTCCATAGAAATACACTGATCACTTCTCACGTAACAACATTACATCACATATACAACACAATCGTCCAAGGTCGATAATAACAGTGTTCTGGTTACACTTGTTTACATCAACACTCTTGTTACACGTCTTTACAACCACACCTCTTGGCGAGTCGTCGCTGCCTTAAATACTTCACTGATAATTTCGAGAGATCTCTGGACTAAACAGGAATCGAATGTTCTATCACCTTCCAGAAGCGTAACCCTATCTGTGCCGGCAGGTCTTTTATCTCGCCCTATCTTTATTTGTTCCGGCATACGCCTTATCTCCAGGCTTTTTGTGTACACAAGCCGCGCTAACGCGATCGGGTTCGCGGCAATATTTACTATAGGCAAGTACGTAATAAAAACACTTCTAACCGCTTTATCCCGATTAACTTGAAGAGATAGATCAGTGTTGTATACGACTAGTTTGTTGAAGGATATACAGAAAATGTCGTGTCAGTGCTGTATATAAGCATTGAAATTGTAAATATGGATTATTTGGTCGTTAGTTTTATGCTGGAAGTCCCTGTACGTAAATATTAGCGTGTTCAATGTTAGATCGGTATCGATGGCAATGACACGCTAGTCAAAATGGATTTAGTAATTCTTCCCCTTTAATAAAGTGAAAATAACACACAGCTAACCTTTCATTATAGTCGCTTCAGCATGCACGTAAGCCGTAAATAAAATATGTGGTGTGCTTCATAATCACGACATTCCGTAGTAAGGGAACCTCGAAACATCCGGTTGTTCTCTCTTTCTAAAAACAGAAATATAGGCTAGAGAATGACATCTTGCACGTAATATATCAACATAGCTTATAATAAATGAATGACGATTTAATTCTCTAGCTAAAATATGTATCAGGATTTGAGATTTAAAACCCCAATTGGTTTTTCTTACACAATTATCCTTACCTATTACCATTTCACTTTAAATATAAAAAGGAACTCTTATGTCCACTTTATTTACACAAAACTCTTGCCTAGAAATGATTTAATAATTTAGGATATAGGAACACAGCTGCAATATTATTATTCTTCCATGGTTACATTTAAAATATAAACGATAGCTGGTTCAACCTAAGTTTTTGTTCATTATGAGTTTATGTGGGAGAAAGGAAAATGTGCATATACGAGTATGTGATTAATAATTCGAACTCATAAATTTCTTTAGTACGTTTTTGCTCACCTGGTTTAATATTTATAAAATGTTCTATAAACTTCAATGAAAGCAGACTTCGCAAGCTATTTATAGAAAATTCAAAATACCCATTTTATTTTGCATGCCACTTCTCAACCATATGGCATTTTAAACAAAATAATACAGTTTTGGGGAGAAAACATTTAGTGAATATCATTCTGGAGGAACTTTTGGGCTTAATTACGAAGCTTGGTGTTCATCAGAGTTTTCATTTTTGAGATATGTTGTCTCTCTCTCTCTCTCTCTCTCTCTCTCTCTCTCTCTCTCTCTCTCTCTCTCTCTCTCTCTCTCTCTCTCTCTCTCTCTCTCTCTCTCTCTCTCTCTCTCTCTCTCAGCACACAAAAACAAGCACTTTTCCTTGACTAGATACCGTTAGCATTTTACCTTGTGGAACCCTAAAATACTATATATAGAATAGCGAAGGATACCAGCTACATAAGAAAAGTTGACTGCCTCTGTGGTCTGTTGGTTAGCATCTAGCCATCATGTCCAGAGGACCCAGGTTTGTTTCTTGGCTGAAGGGTGGCAATTATTGTTTTTATCGTCCTTCCTAGAGTCTAGAAGTATGAATGTGCGAATTTAACATAATTAAGAATAATACCTAATAGCAAAACGAGTGAACCTCATAGAAGTTTCCAACCCAGAACGAAAGGAAATTAGGTTAAACCTGTAACGGACTTTACCCTCGCAGATAACAAACCTACCCCAGTCAGTCTATTTGACGTATGCAGTCGATACATGCATCAGTGACTCATGGTAGCTTTGTACGATCTACATATTTATACATGCGATGAAGTTAATGAGGACAATTACTTGAAATTGTCTTAATGAACAATTGTTCCAAACGTACGATATGATCTGAGATGTTTAAGACGGCATATAAATAGAAGAAGAAGAAGAAGAAGAAGAAGAAGAAGAAGAAGAAGAAGAAGAAGAAGAAGAAGAAGAAGAAGAAGAAGAAGAAATAACACGTAGATCAAAGTCTACAGATTTATTTTGTATTTATTTTTTTAAAGAAAATATCCTAGAATTTATAGGTATACTCGTTAAGCGGTGTTAGTTTTCTTGGATATGACTGAAATTCATTTAAATTACATTTAAATTAAATTAAATGTTTTATATTAAGGGATTCGGGATCTTTACCATTTAAATTCTTCATGAAGTTTATTAATATTTAAATTTCTATAATTATTTCTTAATCTGTTCACTCAAATCCAGTGGCGGCTCGTGCCGACAAATAGCAGCGTGCTGCGGGAAAAAGTCAATGCAACTCACCTAGTTTAGAAAAACGAAGACCATGTGCCCATGTTTCTTCATGATATAAACATAATTTCTACTTCCTTTCGCTTTTTTTTTTTTTCTTAATTTTTAGATCGGGTATTGGTCGCCCTAATATTTTTATACCAACCCTCTCTTCTATTGCTCACCTTGAAAAGGGAGCTCTCAGAAGTTCATTAACCGTGCTCATTATTTATTAGTTAAAGTTTTCGTTACTCATACACTGGATAAAATGAATTTATAACACGTTTCACACTCACACACAAAATAAAGAAACTGATATCAGCCACTAAATAATGTTACTCAAAGAAATACTTGGATACAATGCGAGCATGAGAACCACATGCCCTGGTTATGAGGGATTCTCGTTATGGTCGCGGGAATGGAGTATCGTGCCAACGTGATAGGTGCATCACAATTTGCCCTCTGATTTAATAACCATTAGGTATTGGATCTGTTTACGTAAGTAGGACGGAATTAGTTTCTAGAACTAAAATATAAAGCAATAATAGATTGTTAAATGATTTTCAATGCAGATACAAGTTCTACATCTATAACTATGAGAATTGCTGGCCCTGCATCACCGTGCAGCGAATGATCACCACACAACAACCAGATGCAGCACGTATTTGTGCGAAAAATGGAAGGTTGTAGCCATGCGCAATAACTGATTACCGAGCTTGCTGACTCTCAGCACGTTGACGTCACGGATGCATTCCATTAGTTACGCATGTGTTTTCCATGCATCAAGAGTTCATTATTGGTTGCACTAGATTTCCTATGTATAGAATAATGTATTGTTATTTACATGGTTTTTAAAATTTCTACAATGTCATTTATAAAACAGGACGAGCCGCACCTGCTGAAATCAGATAAATATGTCTGGGTGCCGAATATTTAGAGCACTGCAAAAGTAAGTATCCTTTGTTGTAATTTTATTTCTACTAAACATTTCTTAAAGAATATATTTTAAAATAAATATGTTTATATTTTTGGGTCACAAGTATACTTTGTTAAGGTTCTTTGCCCTATATGAAACGTAGCAGGTATTGAAGATCTTCTGGTTTAAATAACTATCGCAAAGTTTCGGTTATAAGAATCGCGTGAATTTTTGCTCCCAGAATTCCATTGATCTCAATAAAGTCTTGTGTACCTAAATATAGCAAAATAATATGCCACATTAGCAGAGAACCCTTTTAGTAATTGTTTATATTATCACGTTCATACAAACATACATTCATCTGCTTGTTTTATTCTTTTTCTTTTCTAAAATTGAGCAACTGTGAAACATCCTAAACGTTAACGTAGATGATAACACTGCAAATTTCAATAGCAATCCAGTTTTGGCTTGTTTATTTTTGCAATCTCAAGCACACGCTACCTACGTGGTTTTTGCAATGAACGTAGAGCAAGGTCAGCTAGACAGTAAAGTACCTTATCTGCGCAGATTAGCGTGTGTACTCCGGCAATATGCATGTATGCTCTTCGGCAGACTTGATAACTTTTTCAAGGGCAGCGCTTACAAAAACAATTGCCAAGGTCTAAAGCACATATTTTCCTGAATGTCACACCATTTGGAAAACGTGACATTGCCTCACAAATCTTATATAACTACAATTGTACTTGTTTGTGTTGTAATCACTACTTCTATAAAACTAAATGCATATTTTGTTGATTTATATTTACTTATAAGTTTTGGAAAAGAATAATGCCCATTATAGCTGAATTTCATTTACATATATTTTGTAATCATATAACTAATCTTGTAAAACTAGAATACCTGAGGTTTAAATTATTTGGATGACAAATAAAATATACATGTATATCCCACATGTTATAGGAAGAGTCCATGAAGTCATCCTCGTTGTAATTACTTTTCTGAAATTGGAAAACTATAAGAGACATTTTAGTATATAAAAATGTACATCTCGATAAAAAATATAATTTAAATCAAAGAAGCAACCTAATTTTGTCGTTCTTTCTTCTTACTTTACAGTTATAGTAATATAAGTTAAGATGCTTGATAAACTTCAATCCAATTTTCGTCCTGGAATAAACAAAGGCATATACAGACTTGTGCAAATTATTAGACTCAATGGTGAAAATTTTAACATATACCGTTTATTTTCTATTTGTTTAACAGAAATAATATTACAATTTTTTTCAACTCTTGGTATTTTTTACGCATTCTTTTAGCCTTTATTACCATTTCGATGCGTTTAGGCATGCTCTCTACAAGGGTGGAGCACTTTCCTTTATTTCTTCATCTCTGTGCCAAATGCTTACCAGGCCCTCAATAAGCTCAACTTTTGTTGTTATTTTCAATTTTTTCAGTCTCTGTTTAACAATAGCCTACATATTCTCTATTTGATTTAAATCAAGGCTATTCCCCGGCCATGGTAGTACTTTTGCATTGTTTTCTTTGAGGAACTGGGTTACAGATTTTGCTCTATAGCAGGGAGCACTGTCATGCATGAACACAAAATCACCATTTGGAAACCATTCTTTACTTTGCGGAAATAGTCTTGTTTTTAATACACTTTTATACTGTTTCTACTCCATAGATCTTACAACTATGTATAATCTTCCAGGTCCATGGACAGACATACAGCTCCAGACCATTTTTGATGTTGGGTACTTTACCCTTTGATCGACACACTGAGGGGAAAATGCTTCTTTATCTGTCCTTCTCACATATTGACTGCTCTCTTCACATATTTTAAACATGGATTCATCTGAGAAAATTACCTGAAACAATAAAAACCTCTATTAATATTAAACAGTTTAAAAATTGCTCAAAGGCGGTATAACAAAATCCGGCAATGAGAGAAACAAAGTTTAGGCTGTTTATTTCATGTCCATGAAATTTACATTTACATGTTTTAATATTATGCTATATACAATTTTAATATTATTTACCTTTCTCCAAAATTCCACTGGAGACTTCTGCATCTCTTTGACCCATTCCAAACATTTTTTTGACATTGCAGGTGTCACTTTAGCCTTTTTACGAAGCCTGCGTGCTGGTAAACCTGCTTCACATAATCTTCTGCGAACTACTGAGGCTGATATTTCTGTACCGTACTTCTTTAGTTGATTACTGAGGTCAATGCTGGTTGTTCTTCTATTTTGTTTTGCCACCTGCACAAGATTTTTTGCATCCTTGGTGATAGCTTTCTTTTCCTTCCACATTTTCCATCCCTTTGTGAGGTCAACGTCTCACCGAATATGCGACTAATAGATTTTTGTGAAATACACAATTTCTTAGCTATTTCACGTTCTGAATAAAGAATTTCCTTCAAAAGACTCTGTGTTACAGCTACTTTCCTTGGGGATAAGTTTGCCGCAACGTGGCTCAATGGTTAGACCGCTTGGCTCTCACCAAGGCGATCCCAGGGTTCGATCCAAGGTTCGATCCCAGGGGTCCGCAAAGTGAGATTTGTGGTGGACAACACGGCGCTGGGGCGGGTTTTCTCCGGGATCTCCGGTTTCCCCCGCCATCTCATTCCACCGGTGCTCCATCTTCATCTCATGTATCATCAGTGTCATCGCCTGTGGTGCCGTATGTAGTAAAAGCGGTCGTTAAACACTACATTGGGGATAAGTCAGCAGTTTTACCCATAACCTCACTTTTGAATCTATGCGAATGCTAAGGATAAGATACACGATGTTACCTGGCTTGAGATCAATTAATAATAAATACTGAGGATGTATTAGCCATAAATCACAATAAAGGCAAATACTAACAATATTCAGTTACTACATTCACCAAATGAAAGCAATATCACCAAACAGTTGGATAAACAGACATGAAGAAAATGACTGCTCTTAATTCAGAGCTACCACCATATTACTATAAGTAAAAGAAAATCCCCCCAGCTATTATTAAGAGAGAAATATCATTGAATATGCTTCATATTATAGCAAGGAAAAGCATTACGACAAATTGAAATAGGTTAAGGCGGTAAATAACTATTATTTTGAATGATAAACTGAAGCAAAGTAAAAAAAAATGAATGAGTCTAATAATTTGCACACGTCTGTAAAAGAAAAACACACGTGCACACGCAATTGTGACGTTCATAGTGCTACCAAGCCCGCCTCGGTAGCATGGATGGTAGCGTGTGTGCCTCACGTTCAAGAGGTCACGAGTTCGAATCTCGGTCAAGGTGAGTCACCTGGATAAGGGTTTTCCGGGGTTTTCCCTTATCCTAAAAGACGAATGTTCGGTAACTCTAAGCTCTATGGACCCTGGGCTCATTTAAGCATCATTTCATCCATTCCACTCAACCTCCTATATGACTAAACGTTGGAGGACGTAAATTACACAAAAAATAGTGCACCAATTTTAAAGCATAATATTATCTGTAATAAACAGCATGTAAAGGAAATTACTTAAGTGAATTAAACCTCAAAACTTTAAAAGTTTGCAAATGTATTCAGCAATTCATCTCTTCTGACTAAAGTAGGATTTCACTTTGGCGGACATTAAGATTAATCATAAAGATTTTAAAAAAAAAACGCCGAAACTGTTATTTTGAAACGGTTGCAAACTTATAATCATTCTAACAGTAGCTCTGAGTTCAGCTAAACTGTTTGAATATAACAAGCAACCTTGCTCTGACGCAGGATTTTCTTATTCCATTAGGTTACAAAGTCAGTGGGTATTCACTTAACTGGGATACTTAACGGTTTCTTATTGTAATTTATTTCAGATGAATAACAAAATACTATAATTAAAAAAGGATGAAAATATAGAGTCTATATCGTTTGATTTGTACATTAGTATGTTTATTCATGCCCAGTGAAATTAAATCGAAGCCAATGACTCCTGTGAAATATAGAACACCGTGTCCCAAATGTCTCCTGACTCAGAAATTGAAAAACACGAACCATAAAATCAAGAAAACAGCACTCTACAATTAATTTCCTTATTACGTAAATGACAGAACTTATAGCTAAAAATGCTTCCCAGTTACTTCACAACTGTGACGTTTACTTTTTTTTTTTTTTTTTTTTTTTTTTTTTTTTTTTTTTTTTTGCATTTACACAAATCTTTTACTTTTTATTTTACTTTTATTTAAGTGTTCACTGATTGCAAATTAACTACATGATATCATCTTCTGAATCACTGAGTAAAATATTCAGTGATATTTTCCTTTTCAGTCTTGTTTTGCGGTGGCCTAGATTGTACGCCTGGAGCAGTATTCTGATATACTTTTATGCATAGCTTTTTTTGGAGGAAAAGTGTAACTGATCACTAGATTGATAGCCGATTACAACCGAACGGGAGGATTGATCAGCCCGGCTGTTGGCGGGCTCTCTACTCCACCGGGCTGAAGAATTTGCCTAAACCTGCTAGGGGCCCAACGTGGCTGTGGTGTCGCCTGTTATAACTTCTGGCCGCCTGTAGGGTGCTTTCTTCTTATCCTTCCTCCCAGGTTCTGACTTAATAAGTCATCGACTCAAGTGCTGGAATTCCTTCCGTGATAGACAGGTGGTTTCTTACGAACCATGGAGCATTTTCTGCTGTTCTAAAAATAGCTTGAACTCTGTGCATGTGTCTTTTATTTATTAAACACCATGTAGGGGATGCATAAGTAAGGAGAGGTCGAACGGAAGATTTATAGAGATTTATAGGTTTTTCCAATCCGAGGGAAGAGCGTTTATTTATTAATGGATAAAACTGAGTGATTCTAGAAGCACCTACTCTAGTGATATGTTCGATATTGGCTTTCCAATTCAGTCTTGTGTCGAATATATAACTGGTGTTTGTTAGGACAACCAATGTATTTTTTGCTGGCTCATGACACTAAGTGGAGGGTATTTAACTTTTGTCTTAATATTGAATGGAATGCGCAGAGAGAGAGAGAGAGAGAGAGAGAGAGAGAGAGAGAGAGAGAGAGAGAGAGAGAGAGAGAGAGAGAGAGAGAGAGAGATATGGGAAGAGAAAAATTCTCTCGTTTAACCTGGAACCTGAATCAAACAGGTCAGCATCATTAGCATACAGAGCTACGAAGCTGGATTGTGCATCATGAACGTTGTGTGTAAACTTTGCCACGGCGACTTCGAATGCCTACCTTAAATGAATAAAGTACGAGTCACCGCATTTCTCCGTTTTTGTTGCTTGTCGCGTGAGAAAGAAAGGAACATTCAAGGACAGCCTCCGACATCATGAAGCGGAAGTAGCCCTTTTGTAGTGCCGCTCTGTGTGCCAGACCGTTCGATTTCGGCAGAACTAGAAGATTCGACTGCGATGATGTTCCACTCCTTTGATGCGAGAGATTTTGGTTTTTCGCTCTCCTTTGACGGTTATGGAAAGAGATCACAAAGGTTAGCTTGAGTTGCTACTTATGAGTTGACCAATGCTGCAGTGATTGGCAAATTTATTGACAGAACCGTAAAATAGAGCAGTGTTAAACTGTGCCCGCCTCTATGTCGTGATAGTAGCGTGTCTTCCTCATATTCAAGAAATCCGAGTTCAAAATTCGGTCAGGGTAAGTTATATGGATAAGGTTTTCCTCGAGAGACGTTAATTAAAAGATAGTGTAAAAGTGAGTGTTAGTGAAACGTTCTGTGTGCGTCGAGAAGCTACAAGCAATGCAGTGCAAGTTGGTACGTGCAACAGAAACATAGGGGAACATCAGATGGGCGTGCTTACTCCGTGTATTTGTAAAAGGTGAAAGTGATTGTAAGTTAGCATTGGCTAACCATTCTGGTGACAAAGTGAGTTCTGTGCAGCTTTGTCACAATGGGTTAAATAACAGAGCTAAAGGAACTGATCATGTGGAGCTCCAACATATATTGGTCTTATTGTTTACTTATAATCTTCAATACGAACTACAAAGTGGCGATCTCTAATGACATGGATGAGATAACATGATGCTGTTAGGGCTTAACATTTTTCTCAGATGATTTGGAGGTGCTTAGAAAAATTAAAAAAAGAGGGACAGTTTACCATGTTGGAAAACTTAATGTTGGATTTATGTCCTTGAGGACCAATTAGTGTACTGAACCGCTCATCAAAGTTGCCTTCCGGCAAACTGCCATCGTGAAAAAATGGTTTTGTAGCTCGGGTAAAATTAAGTCGTGGATTATTTCCAGGTACGAATCACCAGTTACATGTCATCGAGAAAGTATTTTCCTCGGTCAAGAGACTTTGGGAATACGCGGTGTCAGCAGCAAACTCCACCCCTTTTACTTATTTATTCTTTTAAATAGCTGCGTATTCCATAACCAAAGGTTGCTTTGAAATTAGTAAAATACTTCAGTTTAAATCTAATTTTTGAGAAACAGTTAAAAGCGATTCCTGTGAAATCTTTATATGTATATTCTTCTGCATTGCATTTTCCTCCTCTTTGCAGATCTTACAGTGGTATCGATTTATAAGTCAGTACTTTGGGTCAGTAGCTTCTCTAGAAGCAAGCAAACTTTGATCAAAACAGAATCACCCCAAAATGTGATATGGCGGTGAAGAAATACATTAAATTTAGTGATGAAGGAGAGAATAGAAAAATCCGGGTATAAAATTATCCAACTCGACATACACCTAGCGAATGGGGGGGGGGAAACCGAAAAATGTTAGGCCTGATTTGAATCCGAGATCTTTCGAATACGAGTTGCACCGTGATGCCATCTCTTTGATTTATATAGTTTTCCGATTATAAATATTTGAAAAAAAAAAATATGAATAAAAATTTCTGTACTATGTTTAACAAATAGGGGAAGAATTTCATTCCACTAAAAAATTCGATATCAAATTTTTAATCAGAATACAAGTCCAAAACTATCCAAAACGAGAATCAAAAGAAGAATAGTTGAAATAAACTTCAAGTAGTTGGTTTGTACATTCGGCATATTCCAAGACAATACTTCCACCCCAAATTACCCTTTACGTGGAACATTTTTCGAAAGTTTTGATGTTCTACCTCTTCATTTTAATCTACGTCTTCCAACGTTAAGAGGTATTGGACGATATTTTAACGTCAAATGAAATGTATGCCTGCATTTTCTAGGAATATTCTGAGAAGTCCTCTTAGATTACTTTAATTTAACTCGTAAACCAAATTAGTAATTTTTTATTACTATACAAAAAATATACTCTCCTGAAATCTACTTCTACTATTTATGTCGATAATTGTACTTATTTATTTCTCTAATTTTTGTGGAGTGAATCATTTCGGAGAAATTTCTGGTTATTTGTCTGAATTTAAAATACATTATACTTTTCTCAATTGCATTTATTCATTTTGTTATGTTCTGGACACGTAAAGAGAACTAAAACGTCAAAGCCATTAAAGAGTGACCAGTCTTAAAAGATCTGTCTATCGCTTAAAGCTGTCTGTATTCCCATCTTCCCTTGCACCTGAAAAAAAAGGCAATTTCTGCAAGTGGTTATGAAGTGGATAGAGGATTAAGCGTTTGTAAAAACTAGTTTACGAAGTCACATGAATCCAACATCATATTTTTTATTACGTGTTTATCTTGTTATTTGTTAAGGTGTTTGGTGTGATGAAAGAGCAATTTTTATTGTTATTTTGAAAGATGCCTTACAGATTTTGCACGATGCGAAGTACCAAAGTAACATGACCGTAATTACTACTTTTTTCGCATTTACCTAAGAAAGGAACTATCACTGTACCCACACCGCTACACACCTGACAATTTGATGGTATAATGCCTGCTGTATGTATACCATATACACCAAAAATATCCTGCGGAGTAGAACGGCCACACTGAATCCTGGAAACTGCCGCATGCGACCACTTGCACCTAGCTGCTGGACATTTCTCGCCAGCCTGTGGCTAGTGTGGGGGACGGCGCTCATTACGTATGCCTGTGTAGGCCACTATCCGTGGGTAAACAATCCCTCCCTCGTATTATTATGCCTATATATTCTGGACCTATTTTCGTGTAATTCCAGCTTTACTCAGTACACGAATTTTGGCACACAGGTCCCACATAGAGCAGAAATGATACCATCAAACTCTCAAGTGCGTAGAGGCGTGAGTATAGAAATAATTCCCTTGTAAGTCAGCTAAAGGAAGTGTGACATTCTACTCAAAATTTCATATCGGATTTCATCGAAAATGCACCTTTTGAAATCCATTGTATCTCCAAACTAGTGTTTAGAAAACTTGTTCGGCGTGTGCGTATGTGTGGGAGCGCACGTGCCTGTGTGTGTATGTGTGCGTATGTGTGGGCGCGCGCGCCTATGTATGTAAGTGTGTTTGTCCACGAACGCGCGCTAGGTTTGTACTAGAAATCACAAGCACCACATTCTGGTTCCTGAACCCTGGTGTTCCTGTGTCCCGGTAGATTCCGGCTAGATTTAGGAATGTTTCTATCACCCACAGCGTCTGGAAGTGTGAATATGAGAGTTAACAGTTTGTTTAATGTTAAAGATAACAAAAATCAACCTTAAGAAACCCTATAGTGCGACGAACAATAACACCATCAGTTCTTCCATAGGTCAAAGACCCCGATGTGGAACTGGGGCTGGAATATTTCGGAGGGGACGCGCCACGGCAACCAGAATTGTCTTATTGCAAGACTCCGATGTGGAACTGAAGCTGGAATATTTCGGAGGGGGCGCGCCACGGCAACCAGAATTGTCTTATTGCAAGACTCCGATGTGGAACTGAAGCTGGAATATTTCGGAGGGGACGCGCCACGGCAACCAGAATTGTATTATTGCAAGACCCCAATGTGGAACTGGAGCTGGAATATTTCGGAGGGGGCGCGCCACGGCAACCAGAATTGTCTTATTGCAAGACCCCGATGTGGAACTGGGGCTGGAATATTTCGGAGGGGACGCGCCACGGCAACCAGAATTGTCTTATTGCAAGACTCCGATGTGGAACTGAAGCTGGAATATTTCGGAGGGGACGCGCCACGGCAACCAGAATTGTCTTATTGCAAGACCCCGATGTGGAACTGGGGCTGGAATATTTCGGAGGGGACGCGCCACGGCAACCAGAATTGTCTTATTGCAAGACTCCGATGTGGAACTGAAGCTGGAATATTTCGGAGGGGACGCGCCACGGCAACCAGAATTGTATTATTGCAAGACCCCAATGTGGAACTGGAGCTGGAATATTTCGGAGGGGGCGCGCCACGGCAGTCAAAATTGTCTTATTGCAAGACCCCGATGTGGAACTGGAGCTGGAATATTTCGGAAGGGGCGCGCCACGGCAATCAGAATTGTCTTATTGCAAGACTCCGATGTGGAACTGAAGCTGGAATATTTCGGAGGGGACGCGCCACGGCAACCAGAATTGTATTATTGCAAGACCCCAATGTGGAACTGGAGCTGGAATATTTCGGAGGCGGCGCGCCACGGCAGTCAAAATTGTCTTATTGCAAGACCCCGATGTGGAACTGGAGCTGGAATATTTCGGAGGGGGCGCGCCACGGCAATCAGAATTGTCTTATTGCAAGACCCCGATGTGGAACTGGAGCTGGAATATTTCGGAGGGGGCGCGCCACGGCAATCAGAATTGTCTTATTGCAAGACCCCGATGTGGAACTGGAGCTGGAATATTTCGGAGGGGGCGCGCCACGGCAATCAGAATTGTCTTATTGCAAGACCCCGATGTGGAACTGAAGCTGGAATATTTCGGAGGGGACGCGCCACGGCAACCAGAATTGTCTTATTGCAAGACTCCGATGTGGAACTGGAGCTGGAATATTTCGGAGGGGACGCGCCACGGCAACCAGAATTGTCTTATTGCAAGACTCCGATGTGGAACTGGAGCTGGAATATTTCGGAGGGGACGCGCCACGGCAACCAGAATTGTCTTATTGCAAGACTCCGATGTGGAACTGAAGCTGGAATATTTCGGAGGGGACGCGCCACGGCAATCAGAATTGTCTTATTGCAAGACCCCGATGTGGAACTGGAGCTGGAATATTTCGGAGGGGACGCGCCACGGCAATCAGAATTGTCTTATTGCAAGACTCCGATGTGGAACTGGAGCTGGAATATTTCGGAGGGGACGCGCCACGGCAACCAGAATTGTCTTATTGCAAGACTCCGATGTGGAACTGAAGCTGGAATATTTCGGAGGGGGCGCGCCACGGCAATCAGAATTGTCTTATTGCAAGACCCCGATGTGGAACTGGAGCTGGAATATTTCGGAGGGGACGCGCCACGGCAACCAGAATTGTCTTATTGCAAGACTCCGATGTGGAACTGAAGCTGGAATATTTCGGAGGGGACGCGCCACGGCAACCAGAATTGTATTATTGCAAGACCCCAATGTGGAACTGGAGCTGGAATATTTCGGAGGGGGCGCGCCACGGCAGTCAAAATTGTCTTATTGCAAGACCCCGATGTGGAACTGGAGCTGGAATATTTCGGAGGGGGCGCGCCACGGCAATCAGAATTGTCTTATTGCAAGACCCCGATGTGGAACTGGAGCTGGAATATTTCGGAGGGGGCGCGCCACGGCAATCAGAATTGTCTTATTGCAAGACCCCGATGTGGAACTGGAGCTGGAATATTTCGGAAGGGGCGCGCCACGGCAACCAGAATTGTCTTATTGCAAGACTCCGATGTGGAACTGGAGCTGGAATATTTCGGAGGGGGCGCGCCACGGCAATCAGAATTGTCTTATTGCAAGACCCCGATGTGGAACTGGAGCTGGAATATTTCGGAGGGGGCGCGCCACGGCAGTCAGAATTGTCTTATTGCAGGTACCTATAGGGGGGCAAGTGCGGTACCCCCGGGAGGAAAGATGAGGCTAGAGGAAACAATAGGCGGCAATTCCAAGGAGCCTCGACTGTGCAGAGAACAGAGTCCCTACATTCTACTTAGAGGAAAACTTCTCCCGGCAGGCCAAGATAACGGACATCCCGCCCTACTGTCCCAACACGGACCTGGGTTCGGAGCCCGGTAACCATCTTACCGGAGGAGGAAGTAGTTTACTCAGAGCATATCATCCTGTCGTGCAGTGCCAAGACACCTATACATAGGCACTCCTACCCTGAAAGAGACCACCAGATGATGATGTGAAATGATAACGGAGATAAAATGAAGGGACAAGAAATTCGGGGTATGTAACTAATCTACCCAGTATTCACCGGAAAAGGCCTCCAAATGGGTCAGGTAGGTCGGCTACGGGAATCGAACCCGGGCCTCCCGAAACTCGGCCACAGACGAAACCGCTTGAGCCATCTCGCTCGTTCAACCGGTGTGACCAAACAAGCCAAACGGGTCTATACAAATGAACAATCTAGCAAAAAACAGCCCTTTATTTCCGTCTTTCGTAATTTTTTTTTATTTGCTCCAAACGGCTCACTAATCTTTTGTGTGTTCCTCCACACGCATCTGACTCCTGGTGCTGAAGTTCTGGAGTGTCTAACTGCTCCATAAGAGGAAAATAAAGAAAGAAGCTTGGATTGTTAATGTTTGCTTACAATGTAATTCTTGAACTATAAGTCGGTGATTTATTTAACGTCACAATCAGATATGGATAATCGATCTTCAGTCGTTGTCAAGATTAATGTTGGTAACCTTGCTACTGGAAATATCATATCCACGTAGTAATTGATTTTACCTTCGCCTAGCGACTGTTACGATCGTCATAAGATAGCTACTTGGACTTCTTTGTATTTTAACCTCTCCCTCGTTCTCCAGTGATACAATGACTAGTCTTGTATCTCAATATACATAGTCTTTCAGATCTAAAAATTCTGCCCCTACCATGTCTCTTAGAAACAGTTTCATTCCTACATGAAAATAGAAGCATCTTTAATCTTAACAATGAATGCCGTTCATACCATACACGGTTAGCAACATCAATCCATCTTCAACAAAATAGATTAACAAAAAGTTTGAATTCAGTTTCCCACAAAGGCCATCATAGACCATCAAATTTCTGCAGATCAAAGCATTTAAAAATAAAGTTAAAAACTTGCTCCTAAAATATATGTTTTATTCATTTGATGAATTCATGAATACCCAATTTTTATTACCTTTTGCACTTAATGACTTGTTTATTTAGAATTATAAATTAGTAAATAAGCCATCCATCCCAGTCTTTTCACCTCTGAATGTTTTTGTTTCATGGATTCTGTTCATCTGGGAGATGTACTTCATCTCAAGAAGAAGCTTGACAACGACCTCCAAGATAAAGATTATACTCCACGTCATCTAGATTTTAATACCTATTAGTACCCATATTTCAGTAATCACCTCAGTTGTAAATATAATGTATATAGAAATCAAATGCAATTGTATACCTGACTGAGGTTTTTTCGAGGTTTCCCTCAGTCGTTAAGGAAAATGCTGGGTATCTGTATTTCACCTCGGTGAAACATTATGTTTTATTTCTTGAATTCTTTTCATCATCATCATCATCATCATCATCATCATCATCATCATCATCATCATCATCATCATCATCATCATCATCATCATCATCATCATAATCTTCTTCTTCTTCAAGTATTGGGCCCTGTGACCCACTCCGCTCTCTACAAGAGCCTACTGATCCTTCCAGCGTCCCACATCTCACTTTCCCTTCGGCATATAATGTAAAACTCTCCTTGGAAGTTGTTCCGCGTCCATTCTTAAAATATGATTTTTCCATTCAATTTTGTTCTTCATTATTTTACTGTTTAAATTAAAAATCCCAAGCTGTTCTCTTATTATTATTATTATTATTATTATTATTATTATTATTATTATTATTATTATTATTATTATTATTATTATTATTATTATTATTATTATTATTATTATTATTATTATTATTATTATTATTATTATTATTATTATTATTATTATTATTATTATTATTATTATTATTATTATTATTATTATTATTATTATTATTATTATTATTATTATTATTATTATTATTATTATTATTATTATTATTATTATTATTATTATTATTATTATTATTATTATTATTATTATTATTATTATTATTATTATTATTATTATTATTATTATTATTATTATTATTATTATTATTATTATTATTATTATTATTATTATTATTATTATTATTATTATTATTATTATTATTATTATTATTATTATTATTATTATTATTATTATTATTATTATTATTATTATTATTATTATTATTATTATTATTATTATTATTATTATTATTATTATTATTATTATTATTATTATTATTATTATTATTATTATTATTATTATTATTATTATTATTATTATTATTATTATTATTATTATTATTATTATTATTATTATTATTATTATTATTATTATTATTATTATTATTATTATTATTATTATTATTATTATTATTATTATTATTATTATTATTATTATTATTATTATTATTATTATTATTATTATTATTATTATTATTATTATTATTATTATTATTATTATTATTATTATTATTATTATTATTATTATTATTATTATTATTATTATTATTATTATTATTATTATTATTATTATTATTATTATTATTATTATTATTATTATTATTATTATTATTATTATTATTATTATTATTATTATTATTATTATTATTATTATTATTATTATTATTATTATTATTATTATTATTATTATTATTATTATTATTATTATTATTATTATTATTATTATTATTATTATTATTATTATTATTATTATTATTATTATTATTATTATTATTATTATTATTATTATTATTATTATTATTATTATTATTATTATTATTATTATTATTATTATTATTATTATTATTATTATTATTATTATTATTATTATTATTATTATTATTATTATTATTATTATTATCATTATTATCATTATTATCATTATCATCATCATCATCATTATTATTATTATTATTATTATTATCATTATTATTATTATTATTATTATTATTATTATTATTATTATTATTATTATTATTATTATTATTATTATTATTATTATTATTATTATTATTATTATTATTATTATTATTATTATTATTATTATTATTATTATTATTATTATTATTATTATTTTCGTTTCTTACGTGGTCTATTCTTTTATAACCTGCCACGCTTCTCAAAAATCTCATCTCTGCCGATTCTAATTGTTTGCGTTGGTTCTTTGCCAGTGTCCATATTTCGGAACCGTATGTAAACGTTGGGACTGCCATTTTCTTATAAAATTTCATCTGTGTTTCCTTTCGTGGTTTCCTGTTCAGCGTTCTTATTATAGTCCCACACATTTGATTGAATCTGTTTAATTTCACCCCCATATCATTGTTATTTGCTACTGCTACTGTGTAGCCTAGATAGTTAAAACTATTAACCTGTTCTATTATTTTATTGTTTATAACTATTTTTGCTCTTATGTTGTTCTTTCCTTTAAAAGCCATTAGTTTAGTTTTGTGTTCTGAGATTGAAAGGTCATATGTTTCCGCTATGTTGTTTAAACTATATACTGCTCTTTGCATGTCATCTTCTGAGTGGGGTTTATCACTTGATCAAATAATACTGTATTTAAAATTGTTTCCATTCAGTACCTTTAGTTTTATACTTTGCTGCCATTCTTGTACCATATTATCAATATATATAGGCGATAGAGGGCATCCTTGTCGTACTCCTTTATTTATGTCTACTGCTTCTGTTTTCCTTCCATTCTTTATTATTGCTATTGTAGTGTTTTATACATACCTTGTACAGTCCCTATTAAATGTGCTGGTAATCCACAATTTTCCAATGCTATAGTTTATCCCTTAAAACCGAATCGAAGTCAACAAAAAGCATAAATGTGTCCAACATTAAATTCTTTGTGTTTTTCAATTAATTGTTGAATTATAAATATACTATCCGTGCTTGATCTTCCTTTTCTAAATCCGTTTTAGGCCTCATGAAGCCGTGTTTCCGCTATTGTACTTATTCTTCTTGCAAATATTTTAGCATATAGTTTATACACTGAGCACAGCATACTAATTCCTCTGTGGTTGTCACTTTTTTCTCTATCGTCTAACTTAAAAATTGGTATCGCTAACGCTGTATTCCATTCTTCAGGGATATGTCCATACCTACAACAAAGATTAAAAAGATCAAGCAATCTGCTATGTAAACACACAGGTGTATATTTTATGAGTTCCAAATTTAATTGATCACATCCAGCAGCTTTCTTATTTCTACTAAACTGCATTATGCTGTTAAATTCTTCGTGTGTTATTGGATCTATATTTTCATCCATGGTAAAAAATTTTACTTCCTGTTCTTTGTTCTCTAAAGTCCACAATTTTTGGAAATATGATAGCCATTTTTGTTCTGATATAGGATTTAACTGGAGTTTATTTTTTCTAGTTTATTCAGTTCTCTTAATATTTTATACGCTCTATCTTGTCTTCCATGTACATCATGCTCAGTGTTAGTGATATATATTACCCAGCTTTCTCTGTTTATTCTCCTGGTTTCTCGTTTCACTATTGCTCTGAGTCGTTTGTATTCTGTAGCATCCTCGTCTGTTTTGCTCTGTAACCACTTTAAGTATGCTGCCTTTTTGTCTTTCAGCAATTTCGCTATATCTTCATTCCACGTTCTTAATCCTCTCTTGTTATATCTTTTCTTTCTTCTGCCAAGTACTTCATTTGCTGCTTGTATTACTACTTCTTTAATTTCTCTCCATTCTGTGTTAATATTATTGCTTAAGGGTCTCTGATCTAAATATTGTTCTACTCTTCTCTTATATAGGTTCCTAATGCTTTCTTCCTTCACTGAGTGGACGTTAAAAGTTTCTTGTCTTTCTTGCTTCTTAGGTAAAACTTTCTTCCATCTTCTGGGCATTATTATTTTTTAAATCAGTAAAAAATAATCAGAGTGTATATCAGCACCTCTGTAAACTCTAGTATCTCTCACCAGTGAGACTGTCTTTTTATTTACATAGCGTAATCTATAATGGATTTACAATTTCTGGCTGCCCAGGTATATTTATGAATTTCCTTATGTTTGAAAAATGTATTAGTAATTCTTAGTTCGATGTATGTAGCGAATTCAATTAACTGCTTCCCATTATAATTCAACACTCTCTCTCCGTGTGGTCCCATTACTGCATCTATTGATATGTTTCCAATCGTGGCATTCATGTCTCCTGCTTTGCATATATAGTCATTTTTATTCAACTTTTGCAAGGTATCTTGTAAGGTTCTATAAAAGTCATGCGTGTCATTCTTTTTCCCTTCTTCTGGGCTATATGCTGCTAATATTGTCACATAACCTCTATCTACTCGTAGTCTGAGTGTTAATATTCTTTCGTTTATATGGCTGTAGCTATGCATTTTATTCTTCATTTTGTTGTATATCATGATTGCTACTCCAGCAGATGACCTTACTTCCTGTGGAACACCGCTATATGTTAAAGCATAATTTTCTAAATACATTGAGCCTCGCAACTTCTTTTTTGTTTCTGACAATACAGCTATATCTACTTTCTTTTCCATCAGTTCTTTCTGCAGTTCATCGAGCTTGTGGCTTGGTCCTCTCACATTCCATACGGCTAAATTCCAGATTTCCGATATTCCAAATCGTTTATTCTCATTCCTGACTTGGGTCGTCAACATATTTTCAGTCCGGCTCTTTTTATGGGAATTGTAAGTTCCTTTTTTACTAGATTGAGTTACCAGACCAATGCTAAACCCCCATCCTGGAGGGCTCGGTTTTATATCGGAGTTGTCCCCTTCTAGATGAGCTGTCTTACCGGACTTCGAACCTCATCTGTCCGTTCCTAATGTATTATCCCCATTAGGAGGGATGCCCCTTCCGCGACTTCGCCTTAGTGAAGAACTTCTTCTCCGCCGAAAATCCCGTTGAGTTCTTCACACTTAACCCTGTGTATGGGGCCCTTTGACCAGTGAGCAACTGTACTCCTAATATTTATTTCCCCTCGGGAGCCCGGGTGGCCCAGATATATCCCTAGACGCCGAGTTGGCTAACTGCAACCGTAAGGCTGGGCGATGGGGTCGCCACGTCCCTACGCCAGAATTCTTTTTATATGTTGCAAATATGATGATGTTTCATTTAGCATTTCTTTTTGACGAAGCCCATATTCTGTATGAATTTTGTTGATGAATAAATCTGAATCTGAATTTACAAAGTATTTGCTGCTACAACAATATATAATGCTTCTCCATCCTTCTTCCTTTCTTTCCAACTTGGGCTTAATTGTAGTAAATACTGACTTTTGATATAAAAAGGCTTGTTTTAGTTAAATATTCTGCATGCTTTAAGCTCAACTTAACCTAATTTGAAACCAATTTCTAGGTGAGTCATTTTTATGATTAATATAATCTGGACAGACTAAACTTTGTATGAATTGCACAACAAAAGCTGTAATTTGATCGAAACGACTTATGAGAATTATTTTCTCTCTATTAATTTGACTGTTAGAATATTTTAAATTATATTTGTGTGATTATACAAGAAGCTGAAGAATATACAAACCTATTCTGCACTTCAGCTGCCCAGCAAATGCGCATCGCAATTTTGTAGATTTGACCGGATCTTGAGTTTCTCTAATTTTTATGAATGCAATATAAAAATGTTTCTAACGAGAAGTTCAACACAGGTCTGGCTTGAATATGAGTCACGTGTCAGCAATACGAAGCTGTTAGGTGGAGCGCTAAGTAATGAAGGGCAGCTGTTTGTTGTGTCTGATGATAACTAGCCGCGAGGGATGTAGGTCAGGGTCAGGCAGCTCATCCCCATGGCAACCTACGTCCTGCTGTTTGTTCACAACATCATAAATACTTAATAGAGTGCGACACTTAATTCGTCTCCGCAAGGGCAAAACTACCTTGGCCAACTTTCAGGACCTTTTATTGTCTTCCTGCGTGACCTTCTCGATTTGAAATATGTACCTAAGTTGTAGATATGGTATTTACGATATTACAATGTAACGATATTACAATGACTACTTGTGGTTTTAGACTTTCATTTTATTAGTTTTGTAATTCTTCTTTGAACTGCACAGATTTGTTCAGCTTTCATGTAAGGTGTTTGCAACATTATTTTACATACATTTAATAGAGAGTTTTGGTGCCTAATTATGATGAAAATGAGGTTTGATCTGTAGGGGGGAAATGCCAAAAGTCAGAAGCCATTAAAGTTTTTACTCAACTTCTTCATTAATGCCTCTGTTTCTTCAAGCTTAAAACTTATTATTTCACTAATTTAAACCACATGTCTCTGACATTGTCCAGTATTTTACGAGTATTTAAATAGATTATTTCACATTCATATATTTTTCTACCCTACATTCTTAACCTTTTAAAATCCCTTTTACATGCTATTACTACCAAAAGTTAATTTTATCTATGTTTGCAGGTACAATAAGTGTTTCCAGAGATTGCTTTATTACATATTTCGTTGTAGGTGCCCGTAGGTGTCTAAGCCATAATTAAATGTTTAATCATAATAATCACGTGGTAACGGTTATGAAGATTTAGCCTTTATGATCACATTGTGTGCTTGACAAGAAATGCAAAAATAAAAGAAGAAAGTTACGGCTACTCTCTTATCTATGGAATAGAAACAATGTAAATAGCATTTTGTCTAAAGTAAACATTGGTGATAGATTCGACTTCAAGAATTTTCTTAAAGTGTGGGAAGAATTTTTCAATTTCTTTCTGACTATGTCATCAACAACTGCAAAACAGACAGTTTCAGAGTGACCATATCAGCTGAATTGAGGTTAGGCTTAACTTCATTTTTCGCAGCCTAATATGCTTAGTGAAAGTTTTACAGCAAATATAAAAACTTTTTAAAGTTCTGTTGTATGCATCTCGTTAAATGTGTTGTCTTCTCTTTTATCCATTCTGTTTTTATCGCTAGCAAAGTGCGAATAATATACATTAGAGGGTTGTCTATATTATGTCTGTCCGAAATGAATCGGGTTTGCACAAATCAGCTGAATGCACATCGCATACACTGCAGGTGGAAAACAATGTGTTTACCAAAGGTATGTTTAATTAACACGTCAGAGAGAAAGAGAGAAAGAGGAGAAAGAGAAAGAGGACATATGCACATTAAAAGTTGGCATTTTTCTTTCGGATATTTGACTTGGAACCTTTAAGTTTGGAACCTCCAATTTCTGGAATCATTAGGTAAGCATTCCAGTGAACTCGAGATAAACCTTAAGGAAAACACTAAAGAAACATTTGAGAAATTTCCTTCCAACATAATTGAAAGGAAAGTTTTGAAAAAAAAAAAGAAAAAAAAAAAAGAAGACAGTCTTGGCACAAATGTGATTTGCTACAGGTGTAACAGAAAACTTGAGCTACGGAGGTGAAGTATTGCACATCCCGTAGGTGCTGTGAATTGTCGTTTTTAGTAAACATAGTTAAACGAAAACGCAGCATACCTGCTTTAATTTAGGATAAAATGGCGAAAGAAAATTATCTTACAATTAGTTCGTAAACTAATTTTTCACTTCAAAGAACAGGTCTGATATTTCACACTAAGACGATTTTTTTGATTACCTCACATAATCCCTTGTATGTTAAAGTATCCATAAAAGCATTTATTTTATTCACATTACATTGCTCATAGCAAATGTTTTAATAGGAATTTTCATTAGTTGTTGCGTGGTCTTCAATTTTGAGGGAATCCCTTCCTCGTCTAAACTCTGCAAACCGTCGTTAAATTGTGGAATGCGAAGGGCAAAAATCCTCAAATTCACGAATTTGTCTTTTAAAGCATTCTCTCGTAAAGTCTTAGATAATAATCATAAGCACGGGAATGCTGTCACTTGAGATCCGTTCTACCATAGTAACATTTAAATGAAAGAACACAGTAGAGCTAACCTACCATATTATTAGATTTTAACGACGCTACTCTGGCATTCATATGTTACTATCTGTACTTCAATCTAAAGTCATGGAGATCTGCTTTATGTCGAAAAAAGCTGAGTGCTTATTCGTGGTTCCGGGCGACCTGTCTAAACGCAGTTTCCCGCTGGGTGGCAATAACTAGGTATATCCAATACTAAAAGGATAATATTAATCGTAAAGTAAACCATTAATAAATTATGCATCCTTAAATATTTTTTCTGTGTGTGTTGTGTATACGAGGGGGGGCCCAAAAGAAACCGTATTGTTGTCATAAAAACTTTATTGATGAACCTTTTTACAAAATTACTTCAGTCACCTTCAAAATACTCTCCATTACATGCGATGCACTTGTCAAGTCTCTTTTCCCACTGTTGGAAGCATGTTTGGAACTCTTCAAGTTTGATATTGTCCAGTGCCCTTTGCGAAGCTGTTTTTACCGCCTTCACATCGGCATAACTCTCCCCTTTTAGCGTTTTTTTTCATTCGTGGAAATAGGGAAAAGTCGCACGGGACTAGGTCCGGTGAATACAACCGTAGCGAACGACAGACCACCTCTGAGATGCCAAAAAGTGGATCACTCGTAAGGCCATGTGTGCTGGAGCGTTGTGTGATGGAAACCAGTCACTTGGTCGCCAAAGTTCCGGGCGTTTCCTCCTCACATCCTCTCGCAGACGGCTTAAAACATTCAAGTAAGAGTGATGGTTAACAGTCTGGCCAGGGGGTACGAATTCCCGATGCACAATTCCACGAACATCAAAAAAGACAATGATCATCGTCTTCACATTTGACCTCACGTGCCTTGCTTTTTTGGTCTGGGAGAGTTGGGAGTCCTCCACTAGCTTAACGCTTGCTTGGTTTCTGGGTCATACCCGTAACACCAACTCTCATCCCTGTAATGACTTTGTTCAAGAAGTTTGAATCACGTGCAATCTCTTGTTTTCAAGTCCTGACACACATTCATGCGGATGGTTTTGTGCTCCTGTGTGAGAAGGCGCGGAACAAATTTAGCATCAACACGTCTCATGTGCAAATCCTCCCTCAAAATCCGCTGGCACGAGCTCCAACTGATTCCTGTCAATGCAGAAATTTGGTAGATCGTTTGGCGACGATCGTCGTTGAACTTTTCGTGGACCTTTTCAATTTTCTCCTCATTTCGCGATGTTGAAGGGCGTCCAGAACGAGCTTGGTCTTCAACACACATCTCACCACGTTTAAAGCGCACAAACCACTCGAAAACCTGTGTGCGGCTCATAGAGTGTTCCTGGAGAGCTTTCTGTTTGTTCTTTTAAAGTTGCCATAACGACTTCGCAGAGATATCATGCCAACAGTCAGAGAAACACAATACCACACTTGCACGTTCAGCTCTACACTGACACTGTATGCACAGCTGTTTCATGAAGGTCTCTACTAATACCATCTAGCGTGAGAACCCTGCAGTACGTCTACGAGTGGCACCGCCCACGGAGTCCGGTTTCTTTTGGGTCCTCACTCGTATGTTTATCTTTCTGTAACACAGATGCACGCCCCCTTGTTTCGTGAATGATTACTTATAAAAGTAAATAAAACGTCAACTAAAACTTTATTGATAGAAAATTCCTACCCTTTTCTAAAGAGTGTAATTCAACATTTGAACTTAATTGATAGCCCTGGGCGGAGTACCTGAAACTTATAACTGCCATAAAATTTTCATAAAGCGGTGGAATAACAAATTGACCTGACCTGCATTGCACCTAGAGCTTGCATTTATAATAAATTTCATGTCACGGTTTATTTATCTGCGTTATGCGTAATTTTTTATGAATTCACCACCACCAACAAACGTACAGCTTTAGTCTCTATTTAATTGGAAAAATATACGCTTTGGTAATATTCTACATGCTAACATGTAAGCCTCATTGCCTGTTCGTTTCTCGCTTCTTCCTCCACAGAGGTAATATTCCCACGAGGAACATTTGTATTAAACACAAAAAAGAAAACAAAATGCTCTTCAATTTACTATTCTTCGCACAATGAGGAAGAGAGGGGGAAAAAAGAACATTTATTCCGGCGGGTATGCGCCTGTAGTATCTCGGGGACTTAGTGGGAAGGTGCACTTCTGCGATATGGAATATATAGGTACGGCTTTAAATTGCGTATCAAAATATTGAATTATTGGCACGCCACGCCGCGTCTATAGACAGACCTTGAACTCTCAAAGGCACCTAGCGTGTTAAGTTTATCAAAGAGCAGACATTTACACGCGAATCGATTCAATTTGCTATACAAGATTTGGGTTGGAAGAAAGAAAATCCGGGGAACATATCGCGGTATTATAGGAATATGTAACATTATTCCTACGGACTACAGGGGTGGCTTTAAATTAATCAAGTCCAACCTGAGACCGAGACCTTTACATCTCCTTTTACATTTTTGTATTCATTTTATACGAGAAAGCATTTTACTGCTGCGGAAAACCCGCGTGCCAGTGTTAAATTGATTGGGTTCTAATTGGAGCTAGAATTCTCTTATCCTCAGGTGAATGGTTGTAGGAAATAGATTTTGGCTACTCAGTCGTATTAATAACACTTTGTTTGTTGCAGAATTATTTGGTTTAATTACTATTAAGTTTGCTTAACGACTTGGATCGGTGACCACCTGTTAGTAAAATTCCTAACATAAATTAAATTTTACTTGAAACCCTGGATTACTTGTTTAAAGTTACTTCCGCGCGGTTTCTATTTCTTCTTTATACGGCCACTACTTTGCTCTAATAAACTTCTAATGCTGCTTCCACTTACACTGGTTGCGCTATTCTAAACTTCCCTACATTTCAGACTTATAAGTCTTCGCTTCTCTTCTTAACGTGCATGAACACGTCCTTCCTGTCATAGTAAATTTTTAAGTAAAATTAAGTAAATTTTTCTTACTTCACGATTCAGTTTGAACCTTATTCTGACCCCTTCTCTAAATTTATCACATGACCAAACTAGCTCACCCTTCTCAAATCTTACATTATTATTGGTTTCTCATTTATTTCGAATTTTCGCATTGGTTTGTAAAACTCATCTAACTCATTGACGTTCAGCCCACCCTGAGTTGGGGAACGCCTACCCTGAGTTGTTTGTAACGATATACATCGTTATCAAATCAGCGAAGTAAATCTCTTAGCGTTCATGCTTAACTGCATTTTGAAACCCTTTTTGTCCCAACACATTCCTGGCTGGAAGTATTCTATAGTTCTCAGACATTGAACTTTTACTAGCACAAATAAGTTAACGGTCCTTCCTTCCTGTCTCTCCGACGTGTACAGATTTTTCAAGAATATTTTCTCTTCCTTGTCTGGATGCTAGTATATATTTTATATTAAATTATATTCTTCCCTTCTTATTCTTTAAGTCAACCGCTATTTTAATCATTACTCTATCCAATCTAATTTCATATTATTATAACAAGATTTTTATATTAGTTTAGAAAATATTTTTTATTAATTTATCTTCTTTTTTAATTATCTGATTTCGATTAATTCGCCGCCTCCTGATCACTGACTGATACTGCGGTTACACTGCGTACAGTGGAATATTTTATGGGATATAATGAAAAGAGAGGATTACCAGCACATTTAAAAGAAATGATAAAGGAAATGTATATAGGAACTACCATAAAATTCAATGTAATGAATAATTAGCAGTTTCATTTAACCTTTATATAACGATGCCATTAGTAACTGGCAGAATAGTTTTAGTAATCATTTTAGTATTAATGGAAAAGCAATGGATGCTGAAGACCAAGTAGTAGTAGCAGCAAAATCAGAGGATGATTTACACATGAAAGTGTACATATTTAACAAAATATTAGAATCTTACAATTTAAGAAAAAAAAAATTGGAAATATTTCTAGGATTTCCCGTATTTGAGGCTATTTATTTTTCATAATCTCCCGGTTCCCGTATTTTCAGGCTCATTCTCCGTTTTTCTCCCATTTTTAATTCTTTTCTTTTCTTTTCTTTTCTTTTTATGTATGTACATATATGTTTCAATGCTTGAAATTTGGCGCGCACGGCCAGAATACGTTGAAACGTTGGACAGCAGAAATCTGCGCTTCTGATCTACAAATCAATGAACGCTTTGTACGTTTGCTGCACTTCCTTTCTTCCAGTAGTTCATTCGGTTTCCTTCCTTAATTCCGTCTTTTGAGCTGGCAGTCTGGTAGCGGTCAGACGTGATTTCGTTTCAGTGCCAGTGCGTACGCCTTTACTGTGAATCCTTGTTACAGATTTTAGGATGGGCAGCGAGGACGAAGCTAAAACGCCACCCAAAGTATATGTGTACATATCTTACGAAGTCTGTATTACTGTATTCAAGCGAAACATGGCCATTAAACAGAAAAGAAAAATTAAATCAGCAAAAATGAGATTTTTAAGATCAATGACTGGATACTCTCTGTTAGAGAGTAAAGTGAAGTGAAGAAGTGAAGAAATAAGAGAAGTATTGAACATACTTAACTTAAAAGAAAGGATTAAACAGAATAAAGTAAACTGGAGACAATATAGAAAAAGAATGACAGTTTTCCTAGAATAGTGAGCGACTACATGCCAACTGGTAGAATAAACATAGGAATGTCCAGGATGAGATGGCGAGATATTGATCTTAGGGAGGGTTTTCTCCGGGATCTTCGGTTTCCCCAGCCATCATTCCATCAATTTCTCCATCATCTTTCCTATCATTTATCTCGCCCTCATGCTATCATCCACTACTCTCACTCTGAAACCAGGCATCGGTGATCATCTGGTTCTCTATCAAATGCAAAGCTTCGGTTCCTCAGACTCAACCTTAAGGGACAGAGGAATAAGAATTCTTAACACCACAATAGATGGTATTCTAGGGATACGGCAAGGAAGAAATGTTACTAATTATTTTAAGCAATTTCAACTACCTGCCTTATACAATATTGTAGAGGCAGCTTTTGTATATCTCGAATGGCAACTTATTAATTTTATTTCCCTCCTTAGTCTTTCTTGAATTGCTTTCAACAATGTAGAATATGCAAATAGTGAATCTTCCTTTCTGTACCTACATATATATGTAATATTGAAGGCCCCATACGACTCAAGAAGGGACTAAAATTGGCTGATACGGAAAAGTGCATGACAGATGAAGATGTTCTAATACTGATTTCCTTAAACTCCATTGACAGAATTTTATAGCCGTACGTGAAAATCTTATAGAGATTAAATAATAATAAATAAAATGGCACAGAATTAATAGATAAGCACAGCAACTGAAATGCTAAAAGTTTGCACTATTTCTTAGGTACCGAGAGAGTTACCTAAATAGATGTTGCCGTGGTAACGAGTGAGGTTCCAATCAGAGGTACCAAGTTCGATTCTCTACTGACCTGGGGTGGTGGGTAGCTTAATTCTGGGGTGGTTTTCCATGTACCTTAATTATTTTATCATTTATTTCCAGAGTACTCCTCCTGGAGCTGATTAGTCGACGGACTGTACGTCATTTTTAGCCCCTTCAGCAGTCAGACGGGTCTTCAAGCCTGTAATTGTCAGGAACTTTCGGAGATATTTGTGGCCTTCCACATGAGTTCTATAGTCTTCCGTGATTTCTTAATTTAAATCTTTCCTCCTGGGAATGGCAGTCGCAGCGGATGAAGATAGCTTTATAAACTCACAGTAAACTATGATCTAAGTTCTTGGTATAATTAAAATATCATTAAATATTTCCATTGGATGGGTAGAGCTAGACTGAAAAATTCAATGCCATAGCAGGGATTTGAACCACGGATCTTCTGATTTCCGTCCAGCCGCTCTAACCATTTGAGCTACTATGGCCAACGTGCCAACATGACATTAAATTTTCCAACTGACTCGTGTTTCTCCTGATAAGAACCACTTAGCAGTTCTCATAAACACATGAGACAACTACCTTAATGGCGACTTACTATGCTGTAAGTACTTTTAGGTCCGGGCTTTATAGTTAGGACCAGTATTAGGTACAACTAATGGAAATTTATTGTTCTTTCACACTTTATTTCCATTGTTCCTTTAATTTAACTCAGAATTTATACTCTTTCTTTATTTCTCTACTACTCAGACACAGAATATGCCGACTTCGATTTTTAAAATAATTTATAATTATTTCAATACTATAAGCTTAATTAAAAAATTTCCTGCAAATATTTATCATAATTAGAAGAATTCTGATAGGAAAATAAGTGTTTGTAAGACTGACTGAGTATAAATAAATTAAAGTGGTCAGAGAATTTCTTGTGATGATTACAGATGAATTTTTCTGTAAAATATAGGATATGAACAAACATATTGGATAATTTGAGCTAAATATGTGTGAATTGGAGCGTCAAAATTAATGTGTATGACATTTGTGTTGTGAGAAACAGATCTTTAAGAGTTGTCATTAGAGAAACCTCGGCACCAAACTCTTCTTTAGTCTGAAGATTTTGTTGAAAAAACTGATCTCTGTGATCCATGGTTTTTTTTTTTAAAAAAAAAGAGTAAATTGAATGGACATGTATTTTCTAGGGGAATGTCAGCAACCAAAATCAAATAGTTGTACATACAACCGCAGTGGCCAAGTGGTCTAAATTGAGCAGCAAAAAGAAGCCGTCAGGATGAAAACAAGAGCAAATATGTTATTTTACGAAAAAGGAGCTATGAAAGTTAAGGTTTACCATCTGTCAGCACAATGTAGGTAGCATGTCCTTGAAAACCCCTTTTCTTTCCCCTAGTAGTGAGCAGTTTCACAGTCGACATCATGATGGTGGTCGAGTTGAACACGATGGTAATGCGACACTCCGGGTCGTTGTTAATGTGGGCAGACAGTAAACTTCCTCGGTTCAGGTTACAATCTACATCCAATGTGACGTACTATTAATTTTTCTCTTCTAAACCTTTGTAAATTACGAATGCAAATTGAAGGTTGTCTGAAGCTGAGCTAATTAGGGTAGTTATAGTCGGCGCCTGACTTTCAGCTCCAACGCTCACAAAATCCGGTTGAAGTAGGTGTTATTTTCCAGCCATCTCTCTCTCACTCTCTCGCTTTTATTTGCTTCCAAATTACTGCAAAAAGCATGGGAAGAAGATTGCAACTTACCTGAAATCTGTACTTACAAAACATCAGGGCTCAAACAAAGAAGAAATTAATACTCATGACAATGCCATCGTTTTCTTTCCAGAATGATTTACAGCTTCGTCTTTAGAGAGGTGCGTATTTCAGAAAGGAAATTTCAGTCTACCATGAGAAAATTAATTTTTTCTTCAAGTCGCACTGTGTTCCATCCTGCATATTATTAACAAAAAAGAAAAATCAAAAGAAGGCAAAAGAAAGAAAGAGAGACAAAGAAAGAAAAAAAGGAAAAGGTTTCGGATTCAACAGCATCTTAGCTCCCTCTTTTTTTTTTTTTTTTTTTTTTTTTTTTTTTTTTTTGAAACATTTTGTGTATGCACTTGGTTTCGTTAATGTAAGCACTTGTTGGCCACTCTATCTTTCGTCTTTTGTTTTTAGTGGCTAATATAGAACGAAATACGAGGATGATACTGAACAGTTTTAGAATATTATGTTTCTAAAAGCAGATTACATTTGTTTATATTTGACAGCTACATGTTAATATTTTGCAGGTTGATTGCAGTGCAGTTTTTCAATATGCTCTAATATTAATTTTCATTTTGTAATCATAAAAATGAATTTGCCTAGACGACATTAATTCAGGACTATGATCTTTTACATTTTAAATCATCAAGGTCTAAACAGTGTATAGATTTGCTTACGAATGTTAAGATAACAACTTATAACTGTCATAGCGTATTAAAAAAGATCGTCTTTTTTCTTAGTGATGAATTCCGTGAAGGTCGCCCTGGAACTGGTGTTACTGAAAAATTGCGCCCGGATTTCTAAGCACAATCAAATTGTGAAATAAGCAAGCAAATAAACATTAAAAACGAAAGAAATGAGCACCAAAATAAAAGCAAATATAAATTTAATCATACACGTATTGTTTGGTAGAATTTTTGCCTTACTCAAGCTTGTTACACTACACGAGAGTTATTTTGGGACTTTCTTGAGGGATGCTCCTGCGTTTTTAATGAAGAATTTGTATATTATTAAGAGGATCTCTCAACGTCACATGATGTGACTGGAACATGTGAAAAGCACCACAGTTCTTTATGAATGAATTTCTCTTCGATATACGTTTCTGTACAAGAAAGTTTTGAAGAAATTTTACACATTGTCTCGTTAACAGGATTTTTCGTTAATACCTGAGTTTCCCAAAGGCAGGTTTTACAATGCCGCATGTCTCTGAAGACAACTTTACTGAAATTTCATCTATCAAAGAAAATGAATGTTCCGAGGTATTGTTTGGAGTTTCCAACCGTGCTATAATAGCAGGTATTTTGGAGAAGCGGCTATGTATGTACTTTATCTTATCCTGGATGCCAATATTAGCAAAACATTCTTGTGCTGTGGCAATGTTGTTTGCATCTTCTGCATCTAAGGAGTACAGCAATGTTTTTACTTCATTGAAATGTTCTGCGTATAACCCGAACCAAGAACCCGATCGACTTAAAACTGACTGTGGAGGTAAAGATAAATTTGGAAGGACTTCATGAAAATTTTGAACTCTAATTCGGCGACAGCAAGGCGGCCCGTTTTGATCCCACCCATGGGGTGCAGATCTTAAGTCTCGGGTGTAGGGCCGGTGAGGAGCTTACGCTAGGTAAGCGACCCTGATCAAGAGAAACAAAATTCCGGCTGGTGGATGCCGAGATGCTGACCACATCTCTTCCCCGTATCGGTTGGATGATCGCCCACTTCTACCTTGCGTAAGTGAGCGTGAGGCCGGCAGTCGGCTTGGTAAGCCTTGGCCTTCTTAGGGCTGTCACGCCAGAGTTTATTTATTATTTTAATCGGCAACAGTACAAACATTTTCTTTACTCTAGAGACAAGAAGATCCACGATTTTATATCGGCTCCTAACTCTTTCAGCGAGACGATATAAACTATCTAAAGATAAAATGAAGGCTAGGAGTGAAAATTTACTTTTAAACTAATATGATTTGGATAAAATAATCTATTTTCATTAAAAAGCATAAAATAAGCAAGGAAAGACCGTATTTCAACAAAAAAAAAAAAAAAAAAAGCATTTTAAAGCATTTATAATCATTTTGCTTAGAAATCCGGGATCTACTAATAAAAATATTGTCGAACAATGCTTGAAGACATCTTGTAAATTTATTCGAGCGATATTGAACATTGGTATGAATTAAAATTTAAAGCACTTTACATCAACAGTTAGTCATAGGACAACTTTGTTGTTAATGGATTCAGCATAACCCATCAACAACGCTTTGACTGAACGCAAGAAAATCCTAGAAAATCCTGCTTTTTTCAAGGCAGATCTTCAAACTTAGTTTGGAATACTAGTGATTTATGTTGGATTTATTGTTATTTTCCCGAAAAGAACAGTCAATCGCTCAATGATCAAAACTTAAACTACGAAAATCTGACGAATTGCAGTGCTGGTAAGGAGATGATGGGTAGTTTTCTTTTTCTTTTTCTTTCTTTTTTTTTCCCTAAAATGGGCCATAATGCTACTATAGCATTAGAAGATAGATGCACCATTACTGCCGATTGATGCAAATACCTTTCTACAGAAATTGTTTAACTTCTGAGTAGATCATGCCTACAAGAAAAAACAGTTTTAGATTATGAAAACCATCGCGGCATACAGTAAACCTAACAACTGTGTATCTGGAAGTTCTAGAGGTCAGTATACCTCTACAAAATCCCAACTGTAACCTTATCTGCGGTAAAACCCTTAACGGGTGGGCAGACACCAAAAACCTTCTGGCTTTATACAGCCAGCCAGCACTTCGGTCAGTCGGTCATTCTGCCTTGGCCGGGCCCTGCTTGAGTGCTTAGATCGCTTGGCTCTCACCAAGGTTCGATCCCAGGCCATTGCAAACTGAGATTTGTGATGCACGACACGGCGCTGGGGTGGATTTTCTCCGGGATCTCCGGTTTCCCCCATCATCTCATTCCACCAATGCTCCATCTTCATCTCATGTATCATCAGTGTCACCGTCTGCGGTGCCGTGTGTAGCAAAAGCGGGCGTTAAACACTACACATTCATTCCATTCCCCTTGGTTTATGTGTCTTCATTTAGACATAAGTATCTGTGGAATGTTGCATTCATTATTACTCACAAGAAACGCATTTTCCCGCCTCAGTAGCGTAGATGGCAGCATGTCTGCCTCATGTTCAAGAGGTCCCGAGTTCGAATCTCGGTCAGGTGAGTTGCCTGGATAAGGTTTTTTCTGGGGTTTTCACTTATCCTGAAAGATGAATGTCGGGTAACTCTAAGCTCCATGGACCCTGTATCCATTTGAGCTTCATTTCACCCATTACATTCATCGACCGATATGACTTAAAAAGTTTAAGGACGTAAATTAAGAAAAATAGAAACGCAATCAAGGTCTGTCAAGATGTATGAACAAGCAGATCTTTGGGAACCTGTGGAAGATAAGGTACTGAAGTGCGGATTCCTTTCATTTATAATCTCCATTAAGTTAAATGAAATAATTAGTAATAATATAAAATTTTAAAATTTTAAAAGTATTGAAAAATACAGAAGGTTTTTCTCAAGGACTGAGTATTAGCAATGCCGTTGTTCTTACGCCTTATTCTCACCTCCAATGGTAACGAAAAACGTTCAAGCATACTCATATGCCCACGCTCCTTACTAAACCGCCAGGCCCCTGAGCAAACACATGTGCTGCAGCTCTTACACAAGTAAGCACATAATCTCCTTCAGTGTAAGTAATAACATCGGTGATGTTTGTTCAGGTACCTCGAGCACCCTGGCGACAAATGCACAACTACACATTCATTTCATATGTTTGTGTTTTCTTTTCTCCCATCTCTCCCCAACATGTCGTCGTGTAACAGTCACTGTCGACTCGAGTACCCTCTTCGTGTTAAAACAAAAAATAATAACCTCCTTCTGTGAAGAGGGAGATGCAGACTGCTTTTTGTGTCACGCATTACTCGTAAACGGAGGAAAAGAAACAAAAGCTACAAATATTTAGTGACACATTTCATAGCCTGGTAGACATACTTCATTTGCTCAACACCCTCGTCCCAAATGTTATAAAAGAAACCAAAAATACGGAATTTCATATTCTTAAGTGTCCTTGCTAAGGTTATTGGAACAAGTATCTTTATGTTTTTGGAGTAGAAAGATTCAATGAACGCGACCAAAAACTTCATCTTTCATAGTAGTTTATTAAAATCTTCCTCTTTTTGTAAGATTCACGAATTTTCCTTTTTAAATTCATTTTCAGTTAGCGTTGAATGGACATTCAAATATTTTATTTCGGAGTTTACTGTGAAAAGGTTTTGGAAAACCCAAAAAATGCCTGAGAAAAAATTCACATCATCCTTTCCAAGCCAGGTACAGCTAAGAGAACGTAAATTTTCTCTATGTAACGTCATATACGAAACAGAATTCTATGTATTCTAGAGGAGTTTTTATTTCGCGAAGCGATGTTTTTAGTGGCACGTTGGAACTATTTATTACGCAAAGACAGAGCAACCAGATTTTTTTACTTTTTATTAAGTTTAAAAGTTTCATAATCATTAAAATGTTTAAGTTCTGTGTAATTTCTTTTTATTTCGTATTCCAATGGGTACCAAATATGGTGTCACTGATCGCTTTTTTTTTTTTTTTTTTTTTTTTTTTTTTTTTTTGGAGCCACGACGAGCAAGTACCGGCGCGTGCGCAGGAAAGTAACAGACAGTAGTGCGAGCCTGAACGCTTGCTGAGAGAGACAGACACAAAGGGAGAAAGAGACAGAGTGATGACTGGATAGTGCCGCCTTTTCTCTTGCCACCGCGAAAGGCCTAGAAACGTCGGCGGCTTTCTAGAACAATGACAGGAGGTACAGGTGTATTTTTATATCTTAACAGATGGAGAGCGATGCGCAGTGGTATCTGGACGAGTCCACCTCAGAACGGTTGCAACTGGAGGGAAGGGCAGTTCAGTTGCATACCAGTTGCAAGCGAGTAAACAAGTGCAGAGCTACTCGATAATACTACAGCTTGTTTCAAAATGTGCGTGTCTCCTGGTTCCAAGAGAGCATTTAGAAATGACGCCTCCTAACATCACATGTGAGGCAACAGTTGTGTCTGAAAGCATTTTAGGAGAGTTATTAAGGAAAGAAAGGCCGTTGGTGCTAGTGCAACAGCGTCCTTCTCTATGCTCAGTAAACAAAGATTAAAAACATGCGCAAAATCTAATTTGGATGTTTTAATTTAGAAGTAGTTAGGCGAACTATGAATAATTTTTAAAGCAACGAAAAACAAAGACCAACTCTGTAGAAAGTGCTTATGAAGCTTCAAAATTATCCAGACTTCCAAGGCAGTATCTGAACATCAAGAAGAGTTCTTTTGAAGCTAGGATTTATATGAAAAAAAAAACCACTAAGCATGACAGACAAATTTTAATCGAACATCGTACCATACGGGCAAAAAGGCTTAAGTATTTACGAAATATTCGGAGATATCAAAGTGAAGTTTATATAGTTTATATGGATGAAACTTATATCAATGCAACACATACTAGACCATATGCCTGGAGTGAAATTCGTTACAGGGACTCTGCAGCGATGTTGAAAGGCCGACAGTAGGTTACCATACCTGCTGGAGGGGAACAGGATTTTGTTATAAAACGCCTATGTACTATTTAAGATCCAACAAAAGTGTGGAGATTACTACCATATATAGTAAGAATTACAACTTAGTTTATAAGAGCTGCAATACCGGCTTCGAGAATGAGATTTGTTTTTAGACTCCTTATCCACCGCACTCTCCTCTCGTATTCTTACACTTGTGATGCATTGTGGCGATAGGTGCACTATCCCCACCACAGTTGTTACTCATCCCTGCCGCGCAGGATTCCTGTCAATATAAAATAACACATCTGTATAAAGGAACGCAAGTGTTAGAAAGCAATCAGTTGCTAGTGAGTAGTTATTTGAGTTGAGCTGTACAGTGTACAGTAATAGTGTGTGTGTGTGTGTGTGTGTGTGTGTGTGTGTGTGTGTGCGCGCGCGCGCGCGGGTGTGTGTGTGGGCATTTAAATTTAGCTGTTTACGTGCAGCTAAGAACGAAACGACCTTAAAGACTGTGTTTGTGTATGTTACGTCATTTTGCTGCTGTAAGGGGTATGCAAAGCGTCGTTTTACTGAAATAAAGAGCATTTTAAATTTATGCAAACAAGACTTTACGAACCCGCAAAGTCAAAATATACAAAATCGTGTAAAACTATTTTTGAACCAATATAGTGAATAAAATAGTGTAAGATATTTTAGTTGGCCTCGCTGTGGTCGTGTGGTTAGACCGGTCGACTTTCAGCAAGGCTCGATCTCAAACGACCATAAGGTGAGATTTGTGGTGGACCACACGGTGCTAGGGCGGGTTTCCCCCGTCAGCATTCCATCGGTTGCTCCACCATCACCTTTCCTATCATTTATTTCGCCCTCATACTATCATCCAGTTCTCTCACCCTAACACCATGCATCGGGCTGATCACCCATCCTGGTTCTCTATCAGATGCAAAGCTTCGATTCCTCAGACCCGACCTTAAGAAATACAGGAACAAAAATGCCCTAACTCCGCAGTAAGAGATATACTAGGGATAAGGTAAGGCAGTAGAAGAAGAAGAAGAAGAACAAGAAGAAGAAGAAGAACAATAAGAACAAGAAGGAGAAGAAAAAGATATTTTAGTTTTAAAACATATTTCATAATAGAGATATGTACTTCATATTTTGGAAAAAAAAAAATATTCTTTACAAATGTCTCTCACTTTTTTATTATGAGCTTATGGGTCACTTCTCGTTTTCCAGAGAAGTGAGAATGCTGCCTGCCTTCATAACCGTGGTTTCGTAGAGTTCTGTTGCGCAGAGTCGCGAGTTCAAGTCGCGCTTCAGACATGGGCATTTATGTGCTTTGTACACCATGTAAAATCAAAATAGGAAAATAAAAAAAACAGCACAGAATAGTACATTATGGAACAAAGTAAAGGAAGGGAAGAGGAAAACCCTTTTGTATAGCCCGGTAAAAATGTGTCTTCTCAAAGAAGAATTACTTACTACAAACTGTGTTGTGCTCTTGTGCTTTACTTTATTAGACCTGTACTATAGTAGAGAGGATGTTCTCTCTCTCTCTCTGTTATGCAGCTGGGAATCTTGAATCGCAACCTGCACTTAATACAGAAAAAAAAGAAGGATAAGAAAGACAAAGCACAAGAGAAGCAGAGCTGTATTGCTATGGTGAACGTTACAAAAACAAGATGTAGGAAACTGGTACACATTCTGAATAAAATCGTTGAAGATTGGAAAGAGAGAAGACCCCTAATATAAGCAACATGTACACACATGTGCAAATTATTAGACTCATTCATGGTTTTTTTATTTTGCTTCAGTTTAACATTGAAAATAATAGTTATTTACCTCCCTAACCTATTTCAATTTGTCGTAATTCTTTCCTTGCTATAATACGAAGCATACTCAATGAAATTTATCTCTTAATAATAGCTGGGGAATTTTTATTTTACTTATAGTGCTATGGCGGTAGCTCTGAATTAAGAGCAGCCATTTTCCTCATGTCTGTTTATCCAACTGTTTGGTGATATTGCTTTCATTTGGTGAATGTAGTAACCGAACACTTTTAAAATTTGCCTTTATTGTGTTTTATGGCTAATACATAACATCGTGTATCTTATCCTTAGCATTTACATTGATTCAAAAGTGAGGTTATGGGTAAAACTGCTGACTCGTCCCCAAGGAAAGTAGCCGTAACTGAGAGTCTTTTGAAGGAAACTCTTTATTCGCAACATGAAATAGCTAAGAAATTGTGTATTTC
>CM060954.1:117786942-117946942 GCA_030765055.1 Mantis religiosa | reverse complement strand
TTATTTAACATTTACTCTCTTATATTTCCTAGGCTTTTATTTACGAATAAGAATTTAAGAATTGTTTATATATTTCTTAAATTTACACACATAATTTAGAAAACTAAAATTTTATATAGATATACAGAAACATGACAAAAACATTTATGCATAATATTTGTAATTATGTTTTGAAATCCGGTCAGAGTTAAGCGTATATATAATATATATATATATATATATATATATATATATATATATATATATATATTTGTATAATTACAGTTATTCCTGATTTGCTTTATCTATTATATTGTTCGTCCGATTATATTATTTATGTTTTGGTTAGTTAACCACCGAAATTTAGAAATTACTCATTTGTTAATATTCCAAAAAAATGCTCGCCACTAAGCATTGGCCCAATCCGTAATGAATATTGCGTCATTCACAGTATTTTGGACTAACCAAGCATATCTCCTGATATTTTAATATACATCTATTACATTTTTTGTTTCTTACGGTACACTTTGGATTTCAAGCAGTCCTACAAATAAAAGTCTAACCGAGTGGAATCTGGAGACCTAGATGGCGTCCTCATCTCCAGTCCACCTCCCAAGAAGTGTGGCATTCAGGAAGTCAGTTAACTGCCTTCCAAAATGTGCTGGTGTGCTATTTTGATACCGTATTCCTTTACTCTCGTCTGTTAACAGATCTTAGCAAGCTGGAATGGAGCAATTTTACAATTGGTGTAGATAAATATCTGAATTAAAGCTTCCCTCTATAAAGATAGTCCAATTAAGTTATTACCAACCAAAAGTTGGACCATCGCTAATTGTGACGGTTTCTGTACCACTAAGACAAAAGATCGCTTCGTCTGAAACAATGTGTAATTGTTATACATTCTACATTTTTATTTGGCAGCTCAATTGCAGTTTCCAAAATGCATCATCACTTAACTCCTGCAATAGTTGTATAGATGGCATTTCACTGATTTTTTTGAAAATGTTAACATGTAAGTTTTTTTTATGAATGTTTGTGGATATGCTAAGTAACAAGCATTCATAGCAGATTTTGACATTTCGCGTTCAACCTTATTCTGCACATTTCCTATGTCATAGGCTTCAAAATTTTTGACACTATGGACTACGTTTGGATTCAACTCATTAAATAAATTACACACCTCTCTGAGTCCTGCCCTTCAGTGACATATACCAAATGTAAAATTTAAATGAAGAATGATTTGTATATGCGGAGTCAGACTGAAAAATTCAATGCCATAGCTGGGATTTGAACCATGGATCCTCCGGACCCCATCCGGTGCTCTTAACCATTGAGATACTATGGCCAACATACCTGCATGACATTAAATTCTCATACTTTTCCCGTAATCTAGTGGGGGTTCTCATATACGAGTGGGTCAAAATATAATGCCTCCTATTTTTTCACTTTAAATAAGTAAGTTACGTAAAAACTTTTAATTTGGCGCAATTCCTCAAACCTTCTTCTCCAATCCCCTGCAGTAGTAACTTCTTAAGTCATCAGGTGGCAGCACTGCATCATGTTGCAAAATGGCTGACATCACCATTCGTATTAGACAGCGTTCTGTGATTGAATTTTTGACTGCGGAAGGTGAAACGCCAATTCGCATTCACGAAAGGCTAAAAAATGTGTATGGTGATGCAACGGTGGATCTCAGCACTGTTAGACGATGGGTTCGTCGCTGTAACGAAGCTGAAGGGCAAACACCATTGGCAGATGAAGAGCGAAGCGGCAGGCCGGTGACTGCAGTGACTCCATGCAACATTCAGCGAGTCGATGACATCATTCGTGATGATCGCCGGGTAACAACAGGTGAAATGTGTCACATTACCTTCCTCAGCAAACGCAGTGTGATGTCGATTATTCAACAACTGGGTTACTCAAAAGCTTGTTCACGTTGGGTACCAAGAATGTTAACCACCCAAAACAAAGAAACAAGCAAAGAAAGCAATAGAATCCGAACACTTGTAGCGCTTCATTTTGGAGGGAGAGGAGTTTATGGAAAAATTGTTACTGGAGACGAAACCTGGGTTCATTTTTTTTAAACCTGAATCGAAGAGGCAGTCAATGGAATGGCATCACAGAACGTCACCGGAGGAAAAAAAATTCAAAATTCAGCGGTCGGCAGGGAAAATTGGCGACAGTGTTCTGGGAAGCAGATGGTGTGCTTATGATTGATTTTTTGGAGCAGGAATGCACAATAAATTCTGCCCAATACGTCAGAATTCTCAAAAAGCTGAAAGCACGTCTTCGCCGAGTTCACCCAACAACAACTATGGCGGATGTTCTTCTTTTGCATGACAATGCAAGACCACACACCAGCCGTTACACCACTGCAGAAATTGAGAAATTGGGATGTCAAGTCTTACCGCATCCCCCATACAGCCCTGACCTGGCACCATCAGACTTCCATCTGTTCGGGATACTAAAGGAAGTTCATCGTGGGATACATTTTGAAAATGAGGAGGCTGTGAAAACGTCCGTGCATCAATGGCTTAGGAAGCAAGACCGTGTGTTTTACCACACTGGAATACATGCCCTAGTTAAAAGGTGGACCAAAACTGTGGAAAAGGACGGAGATTATATTGAATAGTGACAAATTAATCGTCAATGTTGTAATTTTCAAGCTACGTAAATTGGATTCAACTTTCTTGGCAAATAAAAGAGAAAAAAAATATAGGAGGTACTACTTTTTGACCCACCCTCGTACATTTAGATACGCACCTTTGCGGCGACATAAGGTGCTATAAGTACTTAAGTCCCAGCCTTTATCGTTAAATCACTATGACTCTACCCACCCAAACATATTACACATCATTAGAGTGGAAAACCGATTAATTTCCATCAATTAAACGTGATTTGTTTAAAAGTAAATAAACCCGCTGCTGCTTAGTTGTTAGGCCTTCTTTATTCTCAAATAGCAGCAAGCTTAAAGAATGAAGACGCCTAAGTGTGATAAAAGAGATGCTGAAGTAAAATGTTCGAAAGTACATATACAAACGGAATTTTTTATATAAATATAAAAGTTACAATATAAGTAATTTATCCGAATACCAGTAGTAGCTGAGGTCTTCTAAACCAAAATTGTGTTGGGAACACTGCGTGGAGAAACGTGTACCTATATCAACGTATTTCTAAACTAAATAAACGCACGGAAGGATTTAATAGGGGTTTTATGATCAACAACTGCTAGACGAAGATTGAATTTCCATGTTGTGATCCGACGTTCACATGTAGGGCGATTTATCGACGTGAGCATTAAGGTTACGATCCTCTTGGACTCATCTCTGACCTGTAAATTAGAACACGAGTGCCCTGTTACACATACCACGTGACCTCCTTGGAAGCTGCAGCCACAGTTTTATCGCGGAAAAAGGAAAATCTTGTCAGGAGCAAGTAGGTCGGTACGGGCAGTGGCGTACTTATGTCGACATTACAGCAACCCCTATTTATTTATTTCTAATAAGGGGGTTTATTCCCTAATAGGAAATTCCCAGTATTACCGCAATTATTAAACTTAATTTGCAAATCATTGAAAAACTAAACTAAGATCGGAACTGGAATTTATTTATACATTCAATTCAGAAGTGAATGCATTAATATTTAGCACAGTTGATATTTAACTGATACAGCATTCATCCACTGTGTATTTGATATTCATTATTACATACAGCCCGGATTTGTGTGCACAATCAAATGGTGAAATAAGCAACCATATAGGCACGGAAAACGAAACAAATAAGCACAAAAAAGTAAATAAAAAATAAAAATTTAATAATAAACTTATTGTATAGTAGAATTCTTACCTTACGTAGGCATGTTACAGTACACGAGGGAAGTCATCTTGAGATTTTCTTGTGTGAAACTCCTGGGTTTGTCAGTGAAGAATCTATTATACAATGAAAAGGATCTCTCAACGTCGCATGACGCTGGAATATGTGAAAGGCACCATAGTTCTTCTTAAGCGAATTCCTCTTGAAGTACGTTTCTGTATCAGAAAGTTTTGTGGAAATGTTACAATGTTTTGTATCCAGGTGTGTGTGTGTGTGTGTGTGTGTGTGTGTGTGTGTGTGTGTGTGTGTGTGTGTGTGTGTGTGTGTGTGTGTGTGTTTCTTTTTTTTGTGCTAACACCGTACTGAGTTTTTCACAGGCAGTTTTAGCAATTCCATAAGTCCTTGAAGACGTTACTGAAATTTCATCTATACAAAATTGAATGTTCCAAGGCATCATTTTGAGTTTCCAACTCATCCTCATAACCAATAGCTCTTTTATTGCTGAAAACTTGTTTAAGATCATAGTCCAGTTAAAAATAAATAAGGACAATCAATACAATTACAACTAATAACAGTTAAAGTGATAAAATAATACACAAAGATGATTTTAATACAAATACATTGATAAAAAGTTACTGTAGGTCAATTACAATACCATTATCATTCAGAAATTCTTCCACGTCATAGTAAGCTTTTGATTTAAGAAAATTAGTGAATATATGATTAAACTTAGGTAATTGAGTAATATTTCTAAACTTTATTGGTAATTTATTGAATAATTTACTGCCAATATAATCAATCTTTCTTTCATATAATTTTAATCTATGTGATTGAGTTATCAAGTTCTGTTTTCCTCTAGTGTTGTAGTTATGAATAGCTGAATATTGAGGCAAAGACCTATTTCGTATATGTAATATGGATTTTAATATAAAGATACTGGGAAGGGTTAGTATTGAAAGAGTTTTAAATGCTTCCTTACAAGCACTATACATTGGCAGATTGGCTATGTATCTGATGGTTCGTTTTTTGTCATGTAAAGATTTTTTTAGATTGGCTTTAGATGTTGGTCCCCACAGCTCTATGCCATATGTAATAATTAAATGAATGAAAGCGAAATAGACTATCTTGGCCGTTTCAGCTGATACAAATTTTGTTATATTACGTATAACAAAAAGGCTGATGATAATTTATTTCCAATCTTATTAATATGTTCATTTCATCTTATTAATATGTTCATTTCATACTATCAACTGTTAAACCGATTGATAGGTAGAATCATATCATTGTTCAGGTATATATGAGGCTCAAAATGAGTGGTTTTAAAATTGAAAATTATTAATTCACTTTTTTGCATTAACATATAATTTAGAGTTATTAAAATATTGAGTTATACTATTTACAATTTCATTCATTTGTATTTTTACATTATTCTTAAATCCTATCGTCGTGTCATCAGCATAGAGATTTAAACTAACATCATTAGGAATTACATTGGCAATGTCATTTATGTACAAAATAAACAGTAGTGGTCCCAAAATGGAGCCCTGAGGAACTCCCGATATAATGTTTTTACTATGGGACGTAAAGATTCCCTGGGTAGTATTCAATTCTGTGAACTGAGTTCTATTAGTCATATATAAGCTTATTAGGTCATACACAATATCTCTAAATCCGAGGTGATATAGTTTAAGTAAAATTATTTTATCAACACAATCAAACCCTTTTGTAAGATCCAACAGTACACCAGCAGTATAACATCCATTTTCAACAGCATTTATTATATATTCAACGAAATTGAATGTCTTGAATGAAACCATTTTGGTAGGTTGGTAATAAGTGAAAGTGGTTTAAAAATTTATTAATACGCATGGATATTACTTTTTCAACTATTTTAGATAAGGATGGTAGTACTGAGATGGGTCTATAATAACTGTGCTATAATAGCAGTTATTTTGGAGAAACGGTTATGGATGTACTCTATTTTATGTTGGATGCCAATATTGGCAAAACATTCCATGTGTTGTGGCAATGCTGCTCTAAGGAGTATAGTACTATTTTTACTTCATTGAAATGTTCTGCGTAGTATGACAGTCTTTAACCAAGAACACCATCGAGTTAAAACTGGCTGAGGAGTAAAGAAAAATGTGGTAGGACTTCATGAAAATTTTTAACTCTAGTCGGTGATAGTACAAACACTTTCTTGACGCTGGAGAGATGAAGATCCACATCTTTATATCGGCTGCTGTTTCGGCAAGATGATGTAAACCGTCTGAATGATAAAATGATGGCTAGGAGTGAAAATTTACTTTTAAATTTACATTATTTTTATAGAACAAGCTATTTTAATTTAAAAGCATAAAATAATTTAAAAGTTTAAATCGTACTTCAGCACAAAAAAAAAAAAAACATTTATAAGCATTTCGCTTAGAAACCCGGGCTCTATTTATTAGTACCTTCAGCAATGCCTCGAATATAGGCCGCGCTCTGTTAGTGGATCTGTTTACTACGAAATGAGTGTATGAGAGAGCATGTGAGTCACCCCTACTGCCTGAGCTAATGCATGTTGCAATAACTGCAATAATAGTTATTATGCGTGGCTGACTTATGTGACAACACTGTCTTTTTTTACATGAACCTAGCATCCTTATCATATCCGGAAGGCGAGCATAAACACTGCAAAAATGCTTACGTTATACATTCCTCTGCCTTGCCTTCTTGTGGTGGGCAGACAGTTTTTCAATGCAGAAACTTTAAGGAAGCACGGCTACTACATTATTCATGGTTCTCTCTAGGCAGCTCCAATGAGTCTTCGAGTACAGAGTTGTCAGGGACTTCTGCAAGTCTCTGTGACCTGTAGTCTCCTGTGGTCGTTCACTTCACCCGTTCCTCCTGGGATTCATAGCCAACATATATCTTATGCTTAAATGGGCGAAATGTTCCTTTTTATTTATAAGCCTAGATTAAGTAATGGAGGGGACAGCTGGCAAATAGACTCACATTACATCTTTTCCGTATACTTCTCCGGGAAGGACGTATGAGATGAAGAAACTGCAGGAGAGGTTTGAGCTGCAGGAACACACAAAGTAAGCTGCAGAGACACGTAGTGTTTCATCAGATTTATCTACTGGCGGCTGAAGACTCCCCTCCAGTGAAAAGCTGGAAAAGCTTGACCTAACAGTAGAGGCTCAAACAGACACCGAGTTTCTTCAGTCTTCAATGTATAACGAAATATCAATATGAAGATCAACAAGCTTTTTTGCATTTCAATAAGACATCTTTGGTTCCCTGCCAAAAAAATGCAGGCCGGGATCGATCATAAGATCTAACCTGCCCACTGAAAATATTTTGAAGGGCCGCAGTATTTTGACTGTGCCCTGGGGGTGCGAATTTTAAGTCCTAGATATAGGACCGGTGCCCACCGGTGAGGAGCTTACAATAGGTAAGTGTCCATGGTCAAGAAAGCGAACTTTCCAGCTGGGGGTGTCGAGATGCTGACCACATCTCCTCCCCGTATCGGTTGGATGATCGCCCACCTCTACCTTACGTATGTGGGCGTGAGGCCGGCAGTCGGGTTGGCAAGCCCTGGCTCTATAAGGGCTCTGGCGCCATGGGTTATGTTGTTTTTATTGCACTTCAATGTGTCACAGGCTTCGCTATTATAGTGCACGATCATACAAATTTTTCATCTTCAAAAAGAAATATTTTTCTATTGTCAGCCAAACAATTATTACGAGGGCTGTTCAATAAAGAATGATCATAATTTTTTACGGTCATAATTTTTCGCACTAAAATTCAATCTTATTATATTCTGTTGGCTTAATGTGAATGAAACATGCTATAGTAGTTTCATTGTTGGTACTCCTTGTTCCCGCCAGTGAGAACGGGGCAAGTTCAGACATGTTCAGTATCGCCTACCGCTACAATGGAGGTAACAAAGTTAAAGCTGATGTTAGAGGAAGATCCGGAGTTTCTTTCAAACGTAATCACTGACGAAACTTGGCTACATCATTTTGATCCTGAGAGCAAATAGCATAGCTCAGTGTGGAAATCTCCTTCATCACTAACCCTCAAAAAAGTGGTTGCTTCTGCTGGGAAAGTTATGGTCATCCCATTATTTGATAGTCATGGAATGGATTATCAGCATGTTGTACCTGCACACACATCAGTAACTGGAACAATACTACAGGGATGTCCTGAAAACATTGCAAGTCCATATCAGGTGCAAAATACCACATTTCCATCGAGCAGGCTGGATGCTGCAGCACGATAATGCGCGGCTGCATATTGTCAATGTTGTTGCTGAATATCTTGCAAAAATCATCGTGAAGTGCATCCCTCACCCTCCTTATAGTCCAGATTTAGCCCCATGTGCCATTTTTCTATTCCCTAACTTGAAGAAAGCCTTTGTGGGTGGCATGATCCATCATCAGAAGCAGTGGGGAAGCCTCGAAGGCGATTTTGGAGGATCTCTCAAAAGAATGGTCTCCAGCATGTCTTTAAAGACTGGCAGAAACGCTGGGACAAGTGCATCGCATTCAGGGGAGACTATTTTGAGAAGGACCATCAAAATTATGAGGATGAGTGAAGGTACGTTGTCAAAAAAAAATGTTATCCTTTATTGAACAGCCCTCGTATATTGTCTACAATGCATGTTTTGAGTGGTGAAACGTTGAAGTATTGTACATTTACTTTTCCCCGTACCATTAGGAAGTACTACATTCTAGAACATGTATGTCGAGCTTTCACCCGAAGTACATGTTTTGAGGACCTCTTAAATAAAAAAGAAAGCATTTATGGAAGGAGTTCCTTGCTCGTATGTCTTATGTGTATGCGCGAAAATATAAATCAAAGGAAAATATAGAACGGCCCAAATGGTCTAGCTGTCAAGGGGCCCTAAACCTCGCTCACTCACTCACTTACTTGAGATGTAGGATAAAAGTCAATCTTGGTATGAATTAAATCAGGTTCTTTCAAAGATGAAAACACGATGGTTTTCAGGACAACCCTCTCATCACAAACCAATCCTTATATTACATTTTGGTGTTCTGTAAAATAGTTAATAATTTTGATTGAGGTGTCATTTATATATTTCTAAGGCGAATAAAATGTACCTAACTGTATCTTTAATTGTCTTTGAATATACGTACACTATGAAGTCTCCTCCGTAGTGATACTAATCCTAATCCGAACAATGGCTTATCATATGCGTGCGGAGAAAGTATTTGAAAATTCAAACACAAGAAGGACATCGGAAACGGCAACTCCGTAGAAAGAAGTTATTTGACAGAAATCGTATGATTAAGAAACAACTTTTTGTTAAGATGTTTATCTGTCATGGCTTACGAATTATGAAAACGTCATTCAGAATGAAGAGAGCAGCAGAGACTATTCCCAAAATATTTAAGATGTATATTTCATTTGTCAGAAAACATCTTAAGCATATAGTATTTTAATATAAAAAAAATTGTTAGAGCCAATTTTAAAAATGCAAGTATTTGTAAAACTTCTATGTCAAGGGTTAGTTTAGGGTGTAAATCTAAATCTTTGCTTAGCATCTTTGAAAGAAGTTTGGACTTTACATCAAGTGTGGTACTTAACAAATATGTTTTGTTTTTGAATTATTTGCACCTATACGCAGACCTTTTTCTAACTATATTGTCAGAAGGAAATATGTACATTTAAGATGTCTTCTACGAAGTCTTTCTCATTAACATGCAGTAATGGAGAGCAGTCCTGCGCCATGGCGTAGCGGGCTAAGGCAGCATGCCTTGGTCCCTGGCCGCGGAAAGCGGCTTGGGTTCGATCCCACCCATGTGGCGGGGATTTTAGGTCCGGGGTATAGGACCGGTGCCCATTCAGCATCGTGAGGAAAATGAGGAGCTTACGCTAGATAAGCGGCCCTGGTCACGGAAACCAACATTCCGGCTGGGGGATGCCGAGATGCTGACCACGTCTCCTCCCCGTATCGGTTGGATGATCGTCCACCTCTGTCCTGCGTAAGTGGGCGTGAGGCCGGCAGTCGGGTTGGTAGGCCTTGGCCCTCTAAGGACTGTCGTGCCAGTGATTATTATTATTATTATTATTATTATTATTATTATTATTATTATTATTATTATTATTATTATTATTATTATTATTATTATTATTATTATTATTATTATTATTATTATTATTATTATTATTATTATTATTATTATTATTATTATTATTATTATTATTATTATTATTATTATTATTATTATTATTATTATTATTATTATTATTATTATTATTATTATTATTATTATTATTATTATTATTATTATTATTATTATTATTATTATTATTATTATTATTATTATTATTATTATTATTATTATTATTATTATTATTATTATTATTATTATTATTATTATTATTATTGTTGTTGTTGTTGTTGTTGTTGTTGTTGTTATAATGGAGCATAAGCGTCTTTAAAAATACAGTTAAAACCTCTCTAAAATGGAACGCGATGTCCCGGCATTTATTTTCCGTTTACTCGGGTTTTTGTCTCACAGAGGTGTCTACTTTTAAATTACCCTTTCTAAACTGCAACTGTCTGCATATCAACATCATTTGCTTCACCACACACAGCATTCAAAACAAGACTCTCAAGGCATCCATTGCAAGCTCTGAAATTGTCTTTGCTTAATTTTCTTGCCATCTCTCAACCTTGAGTTTGAAGCGATGTTCCGGATATGGGAATTCCTTTAGCGCGCGCACTAACAAACGATTCAAACACAGCACGATTTAGCTGGTCATACTCTGTAGATTTTGTGGTGCGTTTAACATGCTCTGCTGTTTCCTTTAGCCTCTCGTCTTTTTTTATTATTCTGTTTTACAAAATCTCATAAATCTAAGATTTTTCTACTTTGAACAACACAGTTAATTCTTTATCTGGACGTTTGTTCTTTTCGTGTTCTTCCATAACTGTTTTCTCCAGTGATTGTCTTATGTTTAGAAATCATTTTACAGAATTTTTGTACATACAAACTATGTTTTTATAAATCGCGAAAGTTCACAGTGTTCTTCAACTCGTACTTGATCACTTGTAACCACGAAACTGAGAATGAACACAATACAAAACAGCTGTACCCTTATTATGAGCGTTGGAAGAGAGTTGAGAGAGAGCTAATGGTTTGTTTTTCCTTTTCCACGAAGGATTACAGATCATAATATGCTTCATAGAACTTCGATGCAAAGCAACAATAAGTAGACCCAATAACCCTTGCAGAATTAGACGATGTATTGAACACTATTAAACATCAAAAGGCACCAGGAATAGATGGAATGAATGGAGAACTTATAAAGTACAGTGGAATAATGTGAAAATTAAGAATACTACATTTAATTAATAATTGCTGGCAAAAATTTAAAATACCTGAATCATGGCCAATAGCTCTAATCAAAAATATATTCAGAAAAGGAGATCGCAAAACTGTGGAAATTATAGAGGGATAAGTTTAATGAACACAAATTACAAAATATATACTAAAACAATAAATACTAGACTGAAAACTATTACAGAATGCATTAAAGGAGAAGAGCAGAGTGGATTTCGCAAAGGCCGATCCTGTACAGATAACGTATTTGTCCTTAATCAAATAATTGAACAACGAAGGGAAAAGAATCTGTAAACACATATCGCATTCATTGATCAAAACTGTGGCAAATATTAGAAAGTAAGGGTTACCCACCACATACTATTAATGCAATAAAAGACATACACAAATACAACTATAAGAATTGATACTGGGAATAGGTTAACAGAACAAATTTCTACCAATACTGGAGTAGTTTATCACCTATTCTTTTTAGTATATATATAGACGGTATTCTAAATGAATGGTAGATTTTAGTAGACCCAGGTATCAAAATAAAATATTTATATTAATACCCTGCTGTTAGCGGATGACCAAATATTGATTCATCGGAATGAAAATCAACTGCAAAAATCAATGTATATTCTAAATAATATAGTACAAGTATAATTTTAAAATATCAGAAGAAAAACAAAACAAAAATTATGGCTTTTAAAGGAAATTATAATGTAAGATCAAAAATTGTTTTAGGAAATAGGATTTTAGAACAAATATCGAGTTTTAAATATTTAGGATGTAGTACAAGTTTTAGAAACAATGCTGATATAGAAGAAAAAGTAAACAAATTCCGAGCAATATGTGGGACAATCCAAAGAACTTATAAAAACAGAGTGAGAAGGGATACAAAAATGAAAATGTATAAGGTAATGGCTATTCCAACTTTACTATATGGAAGCGACACCTGGGTGCCAACACAAAAGGATTTAAATAAAATACAACCTGCAGAAATGAAATGTTTAAGAAGTGTTAAAGGTTGGACAATATTGGACAAAATAAGAAATGAGGATATTAGAAAGGAATTAGAAATCGAACCGATCCATGACAAAATATCAGAACGAAGACAACAATGGCATGAACATATATTAAGAATGTAGGATGGAAGATATCCAAATGCAGTACTAAACTATAATCCAAAAGGAAGAAGAGACAGATGACTACTCAGGAAACGCTGGAGAGATCTATGAAGCCGAAACGGGTGATATGCCCAAACCATGGAGTGAAGAAGAAGAAGAAGAAGAAGAAGAAGAAGAAGAAGAAGAAGAAGAAGAAGAAGAAGAAGAAGAAGAAGAAGAAGAAGAAGAAGAAGAAGAAGAACTTCGATGCAGGGTGCACCTGCCATCAAAATTATTGTACTTTTAATTACGGACGTTGTAACTTATTACATATGCATAAAGCGATCCATTTTATTCAGGTTATTTACGCAAACAGTTCCCGAAAAGTATTTCCGTTTCCGCGTTAGGCAGTTTTCCGCCTTAGGGTCTAATTTCACATAGCAAATAGCTTCCGAAATTTATTTTACGTTTTTCCAGGTTTACGGCATATAAGGGGTCCATTTTAGGCATGTTTTACTGTATTTTATACAAGAGTGAACAGAGAATTTTATGTGAATGTACAAATCAGATTTCTTTTTCTTAACAATATACTGGCTGGATCTCTGAGTGTGTATTTTTGATGGTGGTTTATACAACCATATAGTACTAATTGTGTTCGGAGTATGTATCATGTTTAACGGAAAAACTGGTTAACAGCTTCATATTAAATGATGAATATCTTAGTCTAAACATTTAAAATGTTTGGCTACTTGGCTACATATAGATTTATTGACAGAGAAATAAACGGGTTTGCAAACTGTTTTTCTCACCCAAGGTACGCCTTATCTTAGCTAACGCAATATCACTTCTAATTATTGTAAAATGAGCTTCCTTCTGGGAAATATCTGAGTGCAAGAAACAAACGACAACGCAATATAAACGATATTGCAAGTAGAATTTACTTCCTGGGTGACGGTAGTTATTTCGTGTAAAGCTGCTGTGATTGGCTGACCTGGTTAGCACCTGGGGAGGCGTGAAGGGTGCAGGGTGACCCCAAGCTGAACGACGCAGTAAAGTGTCAAGGGCGAAGCACAGATGCGCATGTCTAACCCAATAACCTTGTGTTCAGACAGGTGCCTGCCTGCGTCCCGACGCCGCATGTTCTCGAATACGTCTGCTAATTAGCTGTCATGACAACTCTCTGATCTTTCATTTAGAAACGAAACAGGGGTGTTTATCACCGAGAAAACATTCTGTCCTCAAATGAATAAATGAGTAAATGTGATGCACGAGATTTTGTTGTAATTGGAGTGATAAATGATTTTCCACTTGTGGTTCTTAATACAGGACTTAAAGGACATGTGCCGGACGACTTTTAGTACTTATCCCATGTTTAAGCGCTCTCAATATGATTATTATTGTACTCATAGATCTATTTAGGTATTGCATATTACGATTGTGGTCCTTTTAACTTTCTGCTCATGTGTGTAGACGAATGTAATAAATCTTTTACCGAAAATATACCAGTATTTTTTTATTTTGCGTCAACAGTTGATAATAACAAAGACTGTGCTACTTAGAAACCAAAGTAGGCTCTTTAAAATTTTGTTTTATGTGTGCGCACGCCTGTGCATGCTTCTTAGGTTTTAATGTATATATGGTCAAACCATATTTCTGAAGTACCATAATTCTATTTCGGACAGTTGGTTTAATTGCTCTCTTTAAAGGTAGTTTCTGGCGAGTACAAAATAACAAATAACAAAATATAACACGTAGTTTTCAATTTTGTGTGTGTGTGTGTGTGTGTGTGTGTGTGTGTGTGTGTGTGTGTGTGTGTGTGTGTGTGTGTGTGTGTGTGTGTGTGTGTGTGTGTGTGTGTGTGTGTGTAATTTACGTTCTCCAACGTTAAGTCATATCGGTCGATGAATGAAATTGCTGAAATGACGCTCAAATGAGTCCGGGATCCATGGAGCTTAGAGTTACCCGACATTCGTCTATTAGGATAAGGGAAAACCCCGGAGAAAAGCTTATCCAGGTAACTCGCCCTGGCCAAGATTCGAACTCGGGACCTCTTGAACGTGAGGCAGACATGCTACCATCTACGCTACCATATAAGTATCCCTCAATTAAAAAGAAAAACATAATAAGAAAGTGTGCATATGAGTGTGGGAGGGAGGAAAGAAGGTAATGAGGGATAAAGAGAGAGAACAAATAACTCAAAAGGTCGAATAGATATCAAAATTCATAATTGTGCTAGACACCGTTATAGGATCACAGGAAAATATTTTCAAGAAAAGATGTCACCTCAAAGTATTAACATCCCAAATATTTTTATTTGTTGGTATAAGTTTATTCGCACACACAAGAGACAAGTTCTATTATTCAAAAATTCCCATTGTAAGGTTCTTTGAGAGTATACATAATAATATTTGCATTCACAAATTAAGTGTAATTTTGTGAATAAGTATAGGGAAACAGGGTGTGTTCTTGAAGATAAACCAAAAATAATTTGTGTACTTACAGGGGAAAAGCTTCATAACATCGGAGAAAATTTACGAAGTTCAAAGGAATCTCTGAGACAGCTTCACCGAGCGAGATGGTTCCACGTAACAACTTATGCACGCTCCGGAGGTCCGCGGTTCAGATCCCACCAGGACCGCCGTACTTCACTGAGGTTTTTCTCAGGTTTCCTCAGTACTCAGTAACCGGCAAATGCCGACCATGTGTTCTTAAACTTACATACATATGGACCAAATTTCTTTCCTAAATAGGAGTATAATTCAATCCCATGCATCATCATACATGGGCAGTAGGTAAAACCCGGTGAGAAACTTTTTTTCACAGGAATAAAAAATTTCGCAAGTTAAGTGGCTTGGTATGTAATTAAACCTTGTAAATGAAAACCATACAAGATAAACGACAGTTCAGGTATTGTAACGATTTAATAACGTAAGCAGAGTTAATTTCTGGATGTTCAGTGCTATGAAGATCGTCCAGGTGGAACGCGTTTCGCTTTTATTATTTTTTAATGATTGTATTTTATCTCTATGTTGATGAAGAATTAATCAGTGCTAATATAAATTTTCTTAAATGGTGTGAGGAATGTGTGGTGAACAAAAGGTCACCGGTTCCAATATGTTCTAATACAATGATATTATGCACTTAAATTTTAGGTATGGATATCTCACTCCGCAAGGCAAACAGAATGCTTCCCAGTGCCAAGAAAATTCTCGCTCGACGAACCAGGTATCGAAATGATGTGTGCATTACAAGCAATGTTCAAAGCCCATGAATCAGTGGTGCATTACGAATAAAATAATGAACAATGTTTATTATTATTATTATTATTATTATTATTATTATTATTATTATTATTATTATTATTATTATTATTATTATTATTATTATTATTATTATTATTATTATTATTATTATTATTATTATTATTATTATTATTATTATTATTATTATTATTATTATTATTATTATTATTATTATTATTATTATTATTATTATTATTATTATTATTATTATTATTATTATTATTATTATTATTATTATTATTATTATTATTATTATTATTATTATTATTATTATTATTATTATTATTATTATTATTATTATTATTATTATTATTATTATTATTATTATTATTATTATTATTATTATTATTATTATTATTATTATTATTATTATTATTATTATTATTATTATTATTATTATTATTATTATTATTATTATTATTATTATTATCATTATCATTATCATTATCATTATCATTATCATTATCATTATCATTATCATTATCATTATCATTATCATTATCATTATCATTATTATCATTATTATCATTATTATCATTATTATCATTATTATCATTATTATCATTAATATCATTATTATCATTATTATCATTATTATCATTATCATTATCATTATCATTATCATTATCATTATCATTATCATTATCATTATTATTATTATTATTATTATTATTATTATCATTATCATTATTATCATTATTATCATTATTATCATTATTATCATTATTATCATTATTATCATTATTATCATTAATATCATTATTATCATTATTATCATTATTATCATTATCATTATCATTATCATTATCATTATCATTATCATTATCATTATCATTATTATTATTATTATTATTATTATTATTATTATTATTATTATTATTATTATTATTATTATTATTATTATTATTATTATTATTATTATTATTATTATTATTATTATTATTATTATTATTCCCAGATATAGTATGAACAGAATATGACCTTTTACCTAAGAGGAGCGAGTCGACCTTTACATTCCGTTCATAAATTTTGACACCAGACGGAAGTTGTGTTCATGCCAGGCCGCCAGACTTCAGCAAGCGCGGTTGTCACATCTAGAAATTTGACAGAACGTTTCACTTATTTGTAAGCTCATATGTGCAGATATGTGGTGGGAGTGAATGTCTCATGTTAGTGCAATGGTTATTGCCCACTTCTGAATTCTCCTCTTAGGCCCTAAACTGCTTTTATACATTAGATCCTCCTTCATCGTGTTTCCGTAACAGTGACAGACACTAAGTCAGCAGCAAAAACCGTTTTTGAAAATGTCAGCTGGTTGGCCGTCAGAAGTTAGCTGTACACCAGAGGCTATGTCCGTGAAAATGTGTCTTTCTGTTCGAGTTGTTTTGACCTTCCCACAATGTTGATTCTTCAGGAACACCTGAAGGAAGCGAGTAATTTTCGTCCTCATTACTAACTATATGCTCAATACGTTCCTCAAAATCTGAAAACTTGCCATCAGTGTACAAATCACTGCCAAAGACCAAAAAAAAATCCTAATCACTTTGGAAGTGATACCAGAAGCCCGTACATATCATACGCAAGCTAATTTATTTGCTGCATTACTAGGATAAACCATGATTAACACTGAAATTTAACAATTTCAAATGTACTATTCAGTTAACTCCTGATAACTAAAAGAAATTACTGTAAAGAAATCACACTCGTAGAGATGCTGACAGAGAGGTTTTTTCCCTTCCAGCATATGTGACAAACTGAACCATAAATCCTGAACCGAGAATACAGCGCTTATGCAGCTTTATTTTATGGCATGCACACAAATAAGTAAGTCACAAATTAGATGTGTTCGAAAAAAAAATAGTGAAATGTCAACGATTTGTGAATATCGTCTCTACTTTAATGATACTGTATTTGTATATTGCATTTAAAGGGCTTTAAACTAGTTTTTGTTTCGCTAAAACAACTTAATAATAAGTACGGAAGATAACAATGTGTATTTACGAAGCATTTTTACAGCATTTAACAATTAAGTCTTGTGTTGTTTATTAGGTATTCGTCCCCGGTATTTAGGTATTCCTTCGGTTTAAATGGACCTGAAGCGGTAAAAATATTTCGGTGATGTTTTACATGTATTTTTACCGTTCTTTCGTCATTCTCTGGATAACCCGGATTTTCGTGAAGTCGGATCGGCCCTGGTCCCAGTTGATCCGAGTAAACGAGTTTCTATTGTATATGCAGAATGAGACGCCGAGAACCAGGATAGTTATGTTTGCGTTCATAAATAAAATCTCCCTTTCATTTTGTACATGTTATGTGGTGCCACCTCAATGTCCTTAATGCACATTGATTTCTAACATGTTACCGAATCGAACAAGGTAAAGGTTAAGCTGCTGACGTTTTAACAGTTCAATTCCAATAACTCATCAAAAATGTAAGCTATGGTTTCATTTTGTACACGTTATGCACATTGATTTCTAACATGTTATGGAATCGACAAAGCTAAAGGTTAAGTTGCTGTCGTTTTAACAGTTCAATTCCAATAACTCATCAAAAATGTAAGCTATGGGTTTACCAGAAGTATCATTTGTTCCAAGAAATAATATGGAACAGTACGGGGCAGGGCACTTGGCATATCTTTACCAGCAGGTGTGACCTTCGCCCTGCACCACATTTAACTTTCACGGACACGAGGAAGACGCGACTGAAATAGCCATGCCACAAGGTCGCCCTGACCGCCACGTCAGTTGGCCGCAGCCGGCGGACAGTGATGTCACGCTCATCAAGAAAAATATTGCCCATGAAATTTCACAATGCACTGTGATGATGCACCGTTTCTTATGAACTACCACGATCGTTCAATTTGTTGCTGTGACCTCGGTACAGGGGTCGATTCAAAAGTGGATCGCTTTTAACATAACGGTGGGATGTTAAATATCAGTTATCCTTAAGCAATCATACATTAGATTACACTGCAATTTACTCCTCTATCTAAAGGTTGGAAAAGAGAACCAAGTTTCGTAAACGGATTGAAATAATCCAAGATCAGCTAACCCCAAACCGATATAGACGTGTATAGACGTCCTGCGCATACATGCACTTAATGCTCATTTAACGGCAATTATTTTAATCTTCCTATTTTACAATACATTTAAATTAGTTCTATATGGGATGTAAACATACCCTTAATGGTTTCTTTTTGAATTGTACACCTTCAAACCTGGATAAACACCCAAGGGCACATCTGCAGATTCACACCAAATAATATTGGTTTCCTTGCGAACTTCTTTTTCGTAACACACTAGACATTTTCGAAATGGTTGGGACTTTTTTGGTTGTGGGTAGTATCCTTTTAGGAAAGTGTTTTCTCTCAAGTATGAGGGATGATGTCGTGGTGAATTTCTTACCCCTTACCTCTGAGTATTATAATACTCAATTAGGTTACGAGCTCATTATACGCGCAAGTACAGGTAGGTGAATGTCTTGCATGAATTTACAGCTCTGAAAATTACTAAACAATTGCGCATGGTTACATCCAGTGGTATAAAAATACTTTTTTTTTTTTTTACCATTTAACTGTTTTTCGTAAAGTGGGATACGTAAGTAATAGCTGATCCGCATCACCCATATTTGACCCGCCATTTCCTCCAAACAATGAAGTAGCTAACGTGCCATCTGTAGACCAGTACATTATTTGCTACATTACGGGGATAAGCCATGGTTAACATTGAAATTTAACAATTTGAAATGTGACATTCATTTAGCTTTTGATAGCTATAAGAAATCACTCTGAACACAGAGATAGTAATAACTAAAATACTGAGCGAAAACAGCTGCATAAGGCTACCAGAAACTTTGTAATAACAGATGCTGACAGGGAGTTTTCTTTCCAGCGTGTGTCTGTAGCGCAACATATATTCGTGTGATTATCGCTTGTATTAGTATAAACTAAAAGCTAAAACCTTGAACCGGAGAAGTCGCTTGCATGGCTATACATACATACATTCGTTCGTATACACACAAAACAAAATAAACAAACCAATAAACAAAATAAATACATACGATATGGAATTGTATTTATTATGCATTTTTACAGCATTTAACAATTTAAATGTCTTGTTCTGTTTATTGGGTATCCGTTTCTGGCCCCTGAAGGGTTTAAATGGCCATCGGCGAAGCGGTTTTTTGTGTTTCATATGACATAGTACTCTCAGATTTATGTTTAAATCCCTCATGACGCGTTCCGTTGATTACTCTGAGGGTGGTAAGAACTTATTAGACTTACGTCTGCTTGCCGCAGTGCTTCGACAAATCTCTTCCTTAAATATTCCAGTCATAATTCCACAAAGATAACACATTACGCCGTGACCACACAAACCTTGTCCTAAAAGCAGGTTTATTCGTTACGTTAGTTTTCGATATTTAAAATTTTAGAGTAGAAAATATGTTTAACGCCTAACCCTATTTCATTTCACTTTATGTTAATATTAAAACTAGTTTTAATGTTACCTTAATTTTAATAAAGCTACACTCATATAAATGAATTAAGTCAGGCATCATGTTAGTATACATTATTTGACGTACTTAAACTTAACAGATCCCAAATAAACCTGAATACAAGCCTATTGATTGGACATTGTAGATTAAGGAAACATCTGTATACAATGGGAATCTTCAAAGAAGAACCAATATGTAGGTTGTGCAATGAAGAGGAAGAAATTACCTCTCTATAATCTTCGATTGTGAAGCCTTGGGTAGGAAAAGGTTTGAATTACTCGGCTTAATAAACCAAGAAGTTGATTTTCCTAAAATTAATTTAGGTAATTAATAATAATGGAGATACAGGACTATAAAGTTTCGATTTTATACATGTTTTTAATGTCTAAAGTCGTTAATATTCATTTGACCTTGTTAATGAGCAATTGTTTCTAGTTATATTTCTTACAGAAAGTCTACGAAAATAATTTTCCTGTAGGTGAGACTTGTCTAAATAGAAAACTCTAACCACAGATACACAAACGCACCTGTGCGCACAGCATAGGTAGTTCAACATTTAAAACTAACTTTGTACAGTGATAATACAGACGAGTACGGAGCTATTTATATACTTATAAATTTGCAGCTAACATCTTCCTAAGTAACTTAAACTTACAATTTATATTATTTTGGTTTACAATGCTGCTCAAGTTATCAGGCAGAAACTAAATTATTAATAAACATAAGTATTCAACTACTTCTTACCCAGTTTATTAAAAACACTCAATTTCTGGAATTTTCTGAAATTATCATGAAACTACTCAAGTACTTTACGTGTTAAATTCAAAGCTTTGGAAAGGAAATAGTTTAGGCACTTTAGGCACTTGTTACACCAATTGTGACGTAAATGGTGTTTTTGATATCCGATTAAGAAACAGCTTCATGATAACTGAAGTGTTGCCTTAGTCACTTACAATGTTCCAATTTATGTATTTTATACGAATTTCCTTTACAAACACAAGTGTTTGTCCTAACGATGTCATTACTTTAACCATTCAGTGCAGCGGTGTATAGATTTATTACACAAATTTTAAATAACTAAAACTCATAATTGGTTTTGTAATTCTGGTGCAGAAAATTTTCTGCAATTAGCTATAAATATAAACTAATATATAAAAATGTCTCATACTTACCATGTTATCTTTTTCAAGGCAGCATATATTTCTTGTTCGCCATATGTTTCTGAAAAACATAAAGAATGCCATTTTATAAAAATCAAGGTGGTTATTAGTTGTAATTAGCAATAATTACCATTGAACTAACTGTATACTCCATATATCAAATTTAGTAAATTCCACTATTTTATCATTATAATGAGAGCTAAGATAAAATGCATTTTGTAATTACTTGACATCACAACTAAGGTGTTCTCTTTATCACAAAATATTCCTAAAGTAAAACCACCTACGCCAATGACATCAATAGCCCTGACTGTAAGCCCCTACACCACATTTCGGAAGAGAGCTTAGTATAACTCGGTCAATATTATCTTCCAAACAATACTTTTGGACTAAACCTCAAGATATTGCGTTACACTTGCACTGGAATGCAAATTTGGTTTCTTTGATAAACTTTGAGAAGTGAAGACACTTTGGTAAGGAAGCCTGCCTTTCATTCTAATCCTCAAGCATTAATTTCATCAAATTGTAAACAGATGGCAAATGGTGATGTAATTGTTTGGAAGCACTAACTTTATAATCTTAAGCAGCTTTACCAAGATTACGCCGGTGAAGGTGGCCACCGCACTAATGAATTTAGGTCGCGCTGAATCCTGCCAATTGCTAAACATTTATTTTACAGACGTGTGCAAATTATTAGATTAAATGGGGGAATTTTTAACATATACCGTTTATTTTATATTTATTTAACAGATATAATATTACAAAATACTTTTCTCAACTCTTAGTATTTTGTATGCATTCCTTTAGCCTTTATTACCATTTTGATGCGTTTAGGCATGTTCTCTACAAGTGCGGAGCACTTTTCCTTTATTTCTACAGCTCAGTGCCAAATGCTTATCAGGCCCTAAATAAGCTGAACTTTTGTTGTTATTTTCAATTTTTTCAGTCTCTGTTTAACAATACCCCACACATTCTCTATTGGCTTTAAATCAGGGCTATTCCCCGGCTAGTACTTTTACATTGTTTTCTTTGAGGAACTGTGTTACACATTTTGCTCTATGGCAGGGAGCACTGTCATGCATGAAAACAAAATCACCGTTTGGAAACCATTCTTTACTTTGCGGAAATAGTCTTGTTTCTAATACACTTTTATACTGTTTCTGCTCCATAGATCCCACAACTATGTATGATCTTCCAGGTCCTAGGACAGACATAAAGCTCCAGGCCATTTTTGATGTTGGGTGCTTTACTCTTTGATCGACACACTGAGGGGAAAATGCTTCTTGATCTGTCCTTCTCACATATTGCCTGTTCTCTTCAGATACTTCAAACATGGATTCATCTGAGAAAATTACCTAAACAATAAAAACCTCTATTAATATTAAACCGTTTTAAAATTGCTCAAAGATAGTATAACAACACCAGCAATGAGAGAAACAAAGTTTAGGCTGTTTATTTCATTTCCATATTTTAATTTTATGTTATATACAATTTTCATACTATTTACCTTTCTCCAAAATTCCAGTGGATGTTTCTGCATCTCTTTGGCCCATTCTAAACGCTTGTTTTGCCATTGCAGGGTCAGTTTAGCATTTTTACGAGGCCTCTGTGCTGGTAAATCTGCTTCACATAATCTTCTGCAAACTACTGAGGCTGATATTTCTGTACCGTTCTGCTTTAGTTGATTACTGAGGTCAATGCTGGTTGCTCTTCTATTTTGTGTTGCCACCTGCACAAGTTTTCTTTGCATCCTTGGTGATAGCTTTCTTTTCCTTCCGCATTTTCCATCCCTTTGTGAGGTCAACGTCTCACCGAATGTTAAAGCCTGATTAATGTGACTAACAGACTTTTGTGAAATACACAATTTCTTAGCTATTTCACGTTCTGAATAAAAAGTTTTCTTCAAAAGACTGTCAGTTACAACTACTTTCCTTGGGGATAAATCAGCAGTTTTACCCATAACCTCACTTTTGAATCAATGTAAATGCTAAGGATAAGATACACGATGTTACCTGGCTTGAGATAAATTAGTAATAAATACTGAGGACATATTAGCCATAAAACACAATAAAGGCAAATATTAATAATCTTCAGTTACTACATTCACCAAATGAAAGCAATATCACCAAACAGTTGGATAAACAGACGTGAAGAAAATGGCTGCTCTTAATTCAGAGCTACCAGCATATTACTATAAGTAAAAGAAAAATCCCCCAGGTATTATTAAGAGAGAAATTTCATTGAATATGCTTCATATTATAGCAAGGAAAAGAATAACGACAAATTGAAATAGGTTGCAGCGATAAATAACTATTGTTTTGAATGTTAAAATGAAGTAAAGTAAATATCAAGAAGAAATATCAAATATCTCTTGTCGATTTGGTTACCCTTCCTTGTACTTACAACGAAGTGAAATTACTTTTGCGATGGTCTATCTCGATTATGAAGCAGATTATTTGTTAACTTCACTACAAATATACAAATAATTTCTTATTTTAAAAAAAAAACATAAAATGAAGATTTTTAGGGTAATTTGCACAATAATTTGGTGGTGGGGTTGTAAACATACTGAATTTTCTTCGACGCAATAATCAATTTCGTAATCGCCAGTTATAATGGATAAAACAATGAAGAAAATTACAATAAAGGCGTGAGTAGTAACAATAATATAGTCAATTTGATGTAAAATATTAGTATCGAATTTATAGGCGAGAGCTAAAAATAAACAAATGCATAGCGAGTGCCTGTGGTGCATTGTTCTGCAAACTGGAACCGCTGGTGATATTACAACAGATAAAACAACTTCCGCGTGGAAGCCGCGGTACAAGGTCGCATTCCGGACTTGGCCCCAGACTCCTGGTGCAACGTCCAGCAGGCACATAGACGGATGTTAGTGTTTCCGTCAACATGCAGCGTTTGCTCATCCTTGTCACACATTTCCGTCGCGACCGTGGCCCCATTCCTACAGGCGTTCCCTTCAGCATCAAGGATCAACTCTTTAACCTCATTCCCTAACACTGGGAATCGCGTCTCTCGGTCACCAGCACTCAAACGATGTGAAGGTGAAAATTCTACCGTCTGCCATACTTGTGAACAATTTGTAGTGCATATTAATACTTCTTCTTGTCAATTTTTTTGCTTCCTTTTACTTGTGAGAAAAGTCAGTTACATAATCCTCCCCAAAATTTTCTCAGAGTTCGACATCAACCATTTAGTTCCTTTCTGTGTCGCTGGAAAGCTTCGTAAAGTAGATGTTTAAGTGTTATTGTGGTATACATACACAATAAAAGTCCAAAGAAACATTTCAAAGTTCAAATCAATAAAATAAATGTAATATTTACAGCAAAAATATACAAATAAAGTATTTTGTAGGTGGTGTATTTGGTATTTCAATGTAACTAACATGTCAGAAAAAAAGGAAATGTAACATCCTGTAGTTCTCAACATTTGCATACCTACCTAAATGTTATTGCTGCTTTACACATTTCCAAAGCTCATACTTTGATATGCCATCGCGTTCAAGAGCTCTCGAGTTCGAATCTCGGCCAGGATGAGTTACCTGGATAAGGTTTTTTCCGGAGTTTTCCCTTATCCTTAGAGACGAATATCGGGTAACTGTAAACTCTATGGACCTCGACACATTTGAGTATCATATCACCCATTTCTGTCATCGTCCGATATGACTTGACGTTGGAGGACGTAAATTACAAATATATATATATATATATATATATATATATATATATATATATATATATGTCACATTATAAATACTTTTTGAGGCAAGGCTACATTGAAAATTCCAACCTATATAACAATAAGCCTGTCATGAAAATTTAGCCACATAATTAGAATATCATTTTAAACTTGCATGCAAATTTTTATATTGCTACATCAAATAGTTCATTAATTATTAATTACTTTTTGTGAAAAAATTGTAACAATTAAAGATGTTCTACGCGTCAAAAAATTTGAGATTTTATGATGAATTTTTGTTTTTGGCTGGTATAGAACAATTTTAAAAGACTTGCATTCTTATTTTTTGGAATACTCTTGTAGCATTTGTTCTAATATTTTCCATGTGTTTGCTCTCAAAATTTTGAAAATATTAACTTTTTTATACCTTAAAACCATGTAATTTTCAAAACATGCTCATTAACAAAAAAGGGGGAATTATAAGTTTCTTATTTACATATTTTGGACCTGTACTGTAAGTTTCACCAAGTTAAATGAAAAAATTTGATGCGTGAGGCATTTTGAATACCGAAAAGTGTTAGAATGAAAGTTTCTCAACAAATTAACTTTAAAGTAATGATTGTTACCTTTAAATTGTCACGTGATGGCCTAAAATGTATCAAATTATAAAAATAGCAAACAAACCCTAAGCTACCAAAAGTGCCAAAAAAGAAAATTCCACGATTTTCAACATTTTGGCAAATTTTCATTGTATCCTTGCCTTAATGCTAATGCTAAATGCATAAATTAATACTACAACTAACTAGAGGATCTTATTTAGTAGCTTCACTAATATAATTAAGCCAATATTTCGCAGTATATAATTTATTCCGATGAATAAACTGTTCTATTTGCCTTTTTCATGCAAAACACACGTTACTGCATTAAGACGTCAGGCTTTTTCCTTTTTAATCTTCTTAATACAGCACTGGTGTCCAATATTTGAAGCAGAGCAAAGTTTGATTGGTGTGCTCCATTGCCATGTTTCTTATTTCTTCACTAATGGTGCCATTTTTAAATCTCTATGGATATCATTCCTAATGCACCATGGTGCATTAAAGATACCACGTAGTAATTGTTTTGAAAATTTCGTATAATTTTAATATTAGCAGTTCGGGATCTGCAAGCTATACATCCAGATAGGTCCTAATATCTGCTTATACAAAAGCAACTTATATATCGCGAGTTGAGAATGTCTTCCTATAACAACCAATATATTTTTGTATACTTTATGTCAAGTCCCTCATTCTTGTTTTTAACATATTCCTTCCATTTTAATATGTCATCAAATGTCATGCCCAAGTACTTGGCCTCGTTTGTATATGATATTTGTTTATTTATAAATACAGGTAACCTTTTTTATTATTTCACTTTTCTGTTTGTGAAACTGATATGATTCTGTCTCGTCAATTTTAATGCGCCACCGCTTGGTCCAGACATTTACTTCATTTACTGCAGTTTGGAGTTTACTTTTTACTTTCTCAGTTTCTCCAACAGCTATAGTGGCAACATCATTAGCAAAGATGGCTACTGCCATTTCCTGATTTTGTGGTGTATCATGTGTATAAAACAGGTACAATATTGGTCCAAATATATTTGCTTAAAATCTAAATACTTGTTTCCATATACATTATAAATATGGTGTGACTTGTACTTCAATTTTTTTAATACAGCGCATTTAAATTAACAAATTTAAAGATACAGATCTTATTGACATATACAAACTCAGTATTCAATTACAGTTGTGATAAATTTATTTATATTACCTACGTTAATTTGCTTGAGTATTTACTACTTCTCCGAAAAGTGATTTTAATGGTGCAACTTAAACCATGACTTGCCTCACCTCGCTGTGGAGAGCCTGAGAGATGCAGCAAGGCAGCAATCGAAAATAAAACTATGATTAGCACACTCCTCTACTTAAAATGAGTACTTAAAAAGTACTAAGATAAAACGAGCTTTACAAATACAACTTGTTTGGAGCACAGGTAGGTATAGGATAGGCTCTTCATCCCTGGGCAGGCTTTCCATCTTTCAGGTTGCTTGCCTAATTTACTTCTTACTGTCCTGGAGTACACAAGGTAGCAGCTAAATTGCACCCTTTTTTGAAATATGAGATTAGCGTGGGCAAAGAGGGATATATTCCCTATTAGTGGAATATATTAAAAATATATTGTGGAGTGGAAGATAAAAGAAGGAATGGAAACATGAGCGCATTTGCGTGTTAACTCTGAAACGATATTGCTGATATTTAATGCTGTAGAATTGTATTTTGCAAGCTGTTACTGTTTATGAGAACGTTTGTGATTTGTAAGTGGTTTATTCTATTTATAACGGAATGAACCTGTTACAGTGCCCCTTGTAGCCATGACGTAATTATGCGGTCAACTGACTCCACATGAGCTAAGCAGAAAACATGCTCAGCAAACGCGAGCAATGTTATTTATGACATGTTGCATGAATCACTGGTAGCTTGACAAAAATGGCGTTTTAGTTAGCAACTTTATCCTCTTTGTTAGCTGTCATTAGAATGTTTTACAACATACACGCAATTCATTGAAAAGTTGAAAATTATGTTTTCTGCCTGCAACGAAAGCAAGCATCTTGAATTGACGTAAATGTCCTGTCCTTCCATATCACGTTTGTTTGTTAATTGACGAGGTAGTAAAGTAAATATACGTTTGCTATAAAGCCAGACAAATATTTCGGGAAAATACAAAATAACCAGAACGGGAACGGGACGTAAGGCCATACGCCATGAGCAGTCAATCGAAAAGGAAAGCAGAACCTAATATTAATTAAACAATTGGAATATATTTAATGTTTATCTTATTCATTCGGGATTGGAAACCAGAATGAAAAGAGAAAACGAACATCGGCGAACAGATGATAAAAGCACATCGATTACTTAACCCTGTATGGCCCAATGTGACTCTCCAGTAACAACCACTTTTAACGCTCATCTGTTATCCTATGATGAACATTTTCCTTTGCGGACAATTGTAACCTGAAAGTCACAACATGGACGCCTTGTATGAGGCTTGTTTGATTATTTAGTTCATAATATACTCAGCAGGTTGAAGCTAAAGTAACACATACAACAACTTTGCATTTTGATGTTGCTAGTGACACTTTGAACAAATTTATTTTATATCTCTGCAATATAATTTGAAAGAAAAATATCAGGCACTACGAGTAAAAGTAGAACTATAGATTAAAGCACTAAATATCATATAGAAGTGCATACCATTTCTTATTTGAAACAAAATAGTTACGTCACCTGAAAGTTACAGTGGACCACAACAGTCATCATAATAAGTTAGGTTAAGGGTGCACACTGGAGTAGAAGGAAAACTATTTGTCCAAAATCTCATAAAAATTTAATATAGTTATATTCCCTTTTGTATATAAAGTATAAAGTTTGGAATTATATGTCTGATATACACCATATATTTGATAGCTACACTTTGTGAACAAAATGAAGCTTTCAAAATCAAATTCGTTTCAGGTCAAATATTATGAATCCTCATATTTTTATGCCATGAAGAATAAAAATAATATAATTGCTCATGCAATAGATGGACATGAGTCAGATGAATCAGTTCTAGCATCTGACAGTGATGAAGAAAAGAAGATTCAAGCTACTAGTGCCAACACAATTATATCAGAAGGTGAGGAAGATTCATCTGATGAGCTATGTGTAAATAAAACAGCATCTCTGCCACTCCTATTCTGGATGTGAAAGAAACAGATGCAGATATTTCTGATGATAATAATGTGATGCGGAGAACATCAAGAGGTCGATTGGTTCAACCAATACTTCCATGGAACGGGCTGTTATTTTCATATTCTGATTCTTTACATCCATCGGTACACTATTTCAAAAAATTCATTGATGAAAATTGTCTTTCTTCGATTTCTTGTCAAACAAATTTGAACAGCGTTCGAAATAATCCAGTCAACAGCATAAATGTTACTACTGAAGAGATTATACAGTTCATAGGATGTTATTTTCTTATTTCCATATGTCCCAGATCTAGAATGCATGGTGCTTCTTTTCATAAATTTTGTAATAGCCTATACAGAATTGTAATTTTTTGATTTATTACATTGTTTGGAAATTCACAGAGAAATGGACAGTAAAAAGTTAGTTATTGTATATAGGTTTTATTTTGATTTATATGTATGTAATGCCTTAAGTAATTTCTGCTATAGCCTTTGTGGCCCATTGTGACTTTAAGTAACAAAATATTATGTTTAATTAAAATTACATTTTTTAATTCGACAAATTCTTATAAGTTTCGTAATGCAACTTAATAATACTGGGGGAAAACATTTCTACTCTCGCAGTAAACAAATTTGGGCTGTAAAGGGTTAACTGATAACAACCTGAAACATTGATTTTGCGCTTCATATATCACTGCTTAGAACTACCAAAGAGCTAACGTTGAAACTCGGCACAATAAACGATTTAGAAAGCGATTTTGTAACCGTATATTCAATTAAATTAAACCAGACAGTAGATGTGTACAGCTTTTCGCAAACTTGCTATAATCTGTCTTAAATCAAAACGATCATGTTAAACGTATGGGAGGTCTGAACGAGAGACAGCTATCTTAACAGAACGCTCTAAAGCTGCTGATTGGTAGAGGAAAATTCATTGATGTTTTCAGAGACAGTTTTCCATATGTTTCTGGTATTAAAAACATATAATTCATCTTCATGGATAGAATATTACAATATAGATATAAATAAGCAACTACACTCTTTATTGCAAATTAAACAACTGCCAAACGTCCGTCTAGCGGTTAGCAGTACTGGACATTACTCATAACAGTGATAGTTTATGATTGTGAGCTTAATAGTTATTACTGACGATAAAACAGGATTTTAAAAAGATAATTACATTATACCAGTTGCGTATGCGCTAAAACATTTTAAAATGGACACAAGCTGCAAAATTTCAAGTTCAGAGGAGTAGCGCGTCAAATTTAAATGCCGTGAATTTTAAACTGCCAGATGTACCGCGAGCTGAACAGGATGAACCAGTAAATGGAAAAGTGTCCAAAATTAGGGATTTATGTGCGAGCAATATGATTTGGCTTCTTGATGACGCATAATATTAATATTATAAGTAGGATATATCTTTGATGCACTACAGAGCTTCAGTGAACCAGGAAACAAAGAAGCCTGAGATAATTGAGTACTACAGTGCCACAAAAGGAGGAATAGATGCACTTGATGAAACATGCACTGTTTATGCGACCAATAGACGCTGTAGAAGGTGGCCTATTGCTATTTTCTACACAATGCTGAACATTTCCACGGTGAATGCATCTGTAATATATTTATCATTAATGGAAAACCATAAAAAAATCACGCTTCAAGTTCACCAAGTCTCTGGCATGGCCCCTAGTTGAACCACTTCTACAGAGAAGGATGAGCATTCCACAGCTCCCTCGAGCATTAAGAAATAACATTGTTAGGGTGCTCAAATGCGAAATCCCCAAGAAATTAGGAGCAATATCAAAACGGGTTAGATGTGCAAAGAACAAAAGATAGGAAAACAAAAGTATGTTAACATACTTGCAGTACACCAATATGTAGCGAATCCACAAGAAGTATTTGTGAGGATTGCTTGTAAACACCTACTGTGGTTTTGTCCAGTTGCTATATCCATTTAATTTTAATCACTTTTATTAGTTACTATTCATATTTAATTTTATATTTCATAACTTTTTTCCAGAGCAAAGCTTGTAATTTGATTCAAAATAGCTGATTCTTAAAACTATCATCATTTGACTAATGAATATTACATATATGGTAAAAACGATCCTGTAGTCAGGCATGCAGAGGCTTACAGTGTAGTTTATGCCTAATTAATCTCTAAATATAACTAAACATTACACTTATGTCTACTTTATTGCGATTTATCATCCCTCATCATCCATAATTGCCAAAAATTAAATGGTGTCCTCCTGACCCCACCATACCATTTGTGTTATAAAAACTGCACCACACCGGTTACGGGTTAAGCCATTATTTGATTACTTACAGTTGGAAACGCTGAAAGCTTATCTTAACTGTTCCACAGTTTCCTAAAAGTGATTACGAACACAGATTATTACTAATCCTGTTAGTAAAGTTAAATGAGTGAACTTGTTTGACACTTAGCTTGTCAACCTATAGAAAACAATTAAAACGCGTCAATCAGAGAAGGAGATGGCAATTTAACTTCGACAATAACATCGGAAAGTCGATTAACAGTTTATCTCCTTCTGAGTATCAGAGAGGCAATGTTGCAACTTCCAACAGTTCTTATTCAACCTTCTCTGTAACACAATCATTTCATTGCTTTCATTATAATCTTAATGGAATTTGATTTGTTTCGAGAAAATGAAAATTCGAGTGGAATTTAACTAACTTGCACGAAATATGAATGCATGAAATGTGAAATCATGGAATGCACACTCAACATTCCTTTTCTTTATTTTTCACTGGAAATAAATTCGTTATTATGCATTTTTAGCTTTACTTAAAGTTCCTAATTTTAAAATTTGAGTCACTTTGTAAGGATTTGGCCAGATCACATTTAAATAGCATTACTTATTAAAGTCTATATAACCTCAATTACAAAAACATCTTGTCCAGCTCATTTATTGCAGATCCAAATTTTCAAAAAGATTTGCATAATATCCCAATAATACTTGTGTAGGAGGCAGTGGAAAATCAGAATTAATATTTTTGAAAATATGAACCTGTGATGGGCTTCTAGTATTTTCGGCGTTGGATGGCAGAGTGTGACCTCTTTAAAGCTTCATTCTCCTAATCGGTAATAGTCTCCTATTATGTGTTTCAAATGGGAAGGTGTTTGTCTTTGAGCGCTACTAGGTGAGCAACCAATCGGAATCCTGCGTTGTTGTCGTATTGCATTCCCGCTAAGTGGTGTGTGAGGAGCGCCAACCTAATTAATCTGTATGAAATACTATTTGCGCTAAGACAAAAATTCAGATTTTGCCGAAACTGATCCATGTGGAAGGTAGAGAGTAATGTATCTAACATAACCATGAAAACCCCATATTTTTAGCTCAAATAGTTTTTCTAATACAAATTAATAAACCACTATTACCTGTATTATAACAATAAATCGCGACGTAAGCACTGTATGAATTTGTATGCGTGTACGTATATTTGTAATTTCTCAGAACTGAAACTTAAATGTTTGACATGACGTGATAAAAGAATTACTTTGAATAATCCAATTCGAGCGAGAGGAAACAATAAATTCCCTGCTGCCCTGGCAGAACTCTCCTTGTTTACGAATGGTCCGTAATCTCTATTTACTCTAGAGAGTTCAAAGTGGCTGGTGTGCATGTATGCACATATACTTTTCATTACTCAGAACTAAAATTTAAACTACTGACATGACGTGATAAAAGAATTACTGTGAATATGTCAAGGTGTTAAATATGAGAAAGAGCAAATACTTCATTTCCTGTTAGCCTGTGGAATGCTGTATGCTTATGTTTATGAATGAATGCTGGATAAGAAGTGGTTATTTATACAGGAAAGTTCAGATCAATATCATTCAGTTGTTCTTTACACAACAGTAGAGTAAGAGTTAAATTGTGCAATGGCTTCTTACGGTAAATTTAGTGGCGAGTCAAAAAGGCACGTATTGCGAAGTCTGGCTTGAAACATTATTTGTAAGGTGTACAGGTCCTTCAAAAAATTTTCGGAAACAGAAACTAAAAATGAGTTATTGCAAAGAGTACTTCCATTTAAAAACACGGAAAAAGTGTATCAGCTGGATCAACTTGCAATTGAAATGGGACACGAAGTAATATGCCTCCCACCTTACCACTGCCAATATAATCCAGTTGAGTTGCTGTGGGCTCAAATAAAAAGGAGGATTGCAAACAGAAATAATACTTTTAAAGTGACGGACGTTGAACGACTTGTTCACGAAGAAATTGACAAGGTAACACAACAGGACTGGGATAACTGCGTGAGGCACGCAGAAAACCTTCAAGAAGACGATTTTAAGAAACAAATAGCACGTGACGAGATCTTGGAACCTATAATAATAAATTTGCAAGACTCAGACGATGAAGACAGTGACAATGACGAATTGTCTCTCAATGGAAGTGTCATTGACAGCGATATGGATGAGCCACTGGCAGTTCCATTGGATTAGAAAAACAGGTAATTCATAAACTATAACTATAGTATTTTAATATATATATAGATATATATATCTATATATATAATTTGCGAAAATGCTTTTTCCAATTTTTATTTTGGCAACTGCATCATCGTAAAAGATTGTAAAATATAATTTGCTCACCCTTATGTCTGCGCCAAGCAGATCTGCATGTTGTATGAGTGTGCGAGAGAGAGGGAAATATAAACGGAATGGGGTAACAAGCTGGCAACGCTGAGTGTGATAGGGCATCTGATTCGCTGGACTCCAGAACTCTGCCCATTAGAAACACATAATAGTTCCGGATCTCTAGTGGGATGTGTAAACCTGCAAGCAGCTATTTAAGCCGGGAGTTCAGATCTGAAAACTCTTGGCACCTTGCCCTCTGCTATTGTGTCTCCTAGGTCCAATTACCCTCTCGTCTCGCCCTTCTTCCGGTACAAAAGATATTCAATAGATTGGGATGCTGATTCAACCCTCGGAACCGCTTATACAGTGTAATTTACTGTTTTGTAATGCCATCTTTAGCTTACTGACCAAAATTGCTCCTGGTTATGTAAAGAATTGAACTTTTAATTGTGTTGTAATAAAATTTTCAGAAACTCTACGAGATTGATTACCGAATAGAACTAACCGTGTCTTTCGGTTACATGTTTCGATTTGGCAATCAATGAGGGAGCGTTAAATTCACTTGAACAATCCCCTTCGCTGAAAACAGTGTGTGCTGCTTAACGCAAAAGATTAACATCGTGTATCTGCAGCAGCACTTGAATATTCTCGATGGCTGGTCATGGCAGTTTTAGACGCCAGTATTAATAGACGTGCGCGTGCGTCACGTTTGTCACGTCTAACTGTCCCACGTGGCGTCACGAGATTGTCAAGGTGAGTCATTTAAAACTACATATTTCCATGCGTCAAGGTCATTCAATCTGTTACAGAGCATCTCTAACCATGGACCCAATTAGAGCAATGTCACAATTAGTATTATTTAATAATAAGGTTTATTTGGCAGTTTGTGACTCATTTGACTAAATATGTTCCCACCTATTTGAAACTATTAAAACAATTGAAGAATAGCATAAGGTTACAAAAATAATAAATATCGCTCTCAATAAGCTGATATTTGTAATATTTTCATTTGTCTGCCAAGCTTAAATACGTAGGAAACATGTAAGAGTGCAGCTACCCATTACATGTTACAACCCTCGCATGCATTTCTTATGTAGAACAGCATTCATTAAAAGTAGTTCTTTCATTCACATATGTTAATCATCGTATTTTCCCTAAAAGAGTTAAAATTAAGCAATAAATATACACAAACAAGTTTCAAATATTTGTTGGAAGTCTGGAGAAATAAAATCAATTGTCATAAATCCCGTTGAAAAAGTAACCGCGAACCTTGCGCCCGCGTTGTTTAATACAGCTTTTCATATAGTAACGTAATGCACTATATACTGCAAAAACTTGTATCATTTACTGCCTGGGCTCCTTAAGCTCTACCGCATCGGTCTTCCTAATTACTTATCACATTTAATCCACAGTTTCCTCTACGACTGCAGCTTTTCAGTACGCATTGGTGGAATGCTTCCATGCCCACGCAATATTACCGCAGGTGTTCTACGGGGTTCTATCTTGGCCCCGACTCTATTTAATGTCTACATTTCTAATATTCCTGACTAAGCTCCGATTTCTTTAACTCTTTACGCTGATGACACAGTACTATATTATTCTCATGTTAATGTCCAGCACGCACAAGTAGTACAGCTCTTTTAGATCGCCTAACTCATTGGTTCAGTACTTGGCGGATCTCTTTGAACCCTCAGAAAAAAAATCTTCACTCTTCGCCGATATACTCCGCTTCCTCCGTTGTGCCTCTATAGGAACAATGTCCCTTGACTCCCCACTACAACTCCCGTTAAATACCTTGGTTGTGCTTTTGGACTCTCGACTGACCTGGCGTGCTCACATCTATCGTCTTGTATCCTGGCCTGCGGGCGGCTTTCACCTCTGTTACATCGCCGTTCCAGTCTCGGCCTACAGTCTTCATTGTTACTCTACAAATCACTCGTTCGTCCGCTTATTACTTATGCCTGCCAAGTGTGGGGCGCCGCACACACATGCCATCTGCGTCGTCTTCAAGTTATACAGAATCGCTTTATGCACATCGCTACCAACGCTCCATGGTTCATCCGTAAACAGCAGCTCCACTACGAACTAGGACTCCTACATCTTCACGACTACATTCGCAAGACCGCTCGTCATTTCTTTTCCACGCTGCAAGATGTTCAAGGAGCTGTGCATTATAACATCGGCGTCCTCACGCGCTAGCCCTCACGCTTGAAGAGGAGATTCCCACAGGACCTGCTTCTGAGTGATACATCTGATTCGAGAGATTTTAGTGCTTGATGTCTGTCTTACATCTTCAATATTGACATAATTCCTCAGAGTGTATTACTGGAGTTCTAACTTAATGTAGTTAGGGGGCGGCCTGTTAGCCTATCCCTGAGTGTTATTGTTCTTCAATTTATTGCTCTGTTGCCTTCTTTTCATTGTGATCTGTTAAGCTTTGTACTGCTGATTGATCAATAAATACTTATATAAAAAGTTTATTTTTCCGTTTTACTTAAGTTTGTTAATTATTTTAAAATTTAAAGTATTTTTTAATTTGCTCCAAATTTTAAGGATGTTAAAATTTCATTCTTATTTAAAAATGATTTTTAATTTTAATTTAATTTATATATTAAGAGAGTTTTTTTTAAATATCCTCCAATGCTAATGACGATGAATGAAATGGGTGAAATGATGTTCAGGATCCATACAGCTTAGAGTTACCCCACATTCCTCTTTTAGAATAAGGGAAAACCCCGGAGGAAACTTTATCCAGGTAACTCACCGTAACCGAGATTCGAACTCGGGACGTCTTGAATGTGAGGCAGACACTACCATGTACGTTACCGAAGCAGGCGCTGAGTTCTTGCTACCCCACTGCCAACCAGTACGAATCCATTCATATCTAACTTATTCAATCAGAGATATTATAATATATTGCCCAAATGGAGAAACCCACGTGAAAGGAGCTTTAGCTTTACTGCTGTGCGCACCTTAGTTGTGATGACATTCTAATTATAAAATTGAATAAACTACATTTATGTTTACTCCATTTTTGTCTGTCAATTAACTTTTACTAGTCACGCAAATTTGCTAAAACTTTAATAAAACCCTTCGTATTAACTGATCTGATTAGACTATTTCTAGAAAATTCAAGATACATGTCAACATCCTTGGTCATATATTTTAAATGTATATGAATTTAATCAACATAATTATTCACATTTTTGAGAAAATAAGACATAACGATACACGTTCAGTACAAATGGTAATTGCGATCAGCCTTAACACATGTGTTAACATTTCATTCTATTTATAAAATGTACAATAGCTTAATATTTGTCTCAGTTACCAATGAAAGAAAAACAAAAGAATAAAATAATAATCACAGAAACTAGTGTTTACATACTTGGCGAACTATGTAATAAGTATCAAACTTTTGCAACAAAAATACATTGCTTATGACCTTATACGTTCGTTGCTCTCGTGTAGAGAAGGCTGTGGTCCAACTAATGCGCATTGTCACTTTAAACCTCCTCATATGTTTTGTTACCCTAACACACGAAAGCTGGGTTTTACTTGTGAGCCGCACGAGTATCGCTGAATTTTCTGTACGTAATTACTTACATTCATGCCATTCTCTAGCCATTTTGTTTATTATTTATATACATTCTACAAATTATTGTTATGAAGGTTTCTTCGACTGTATAATTCATGTTAATTGGCGTAGCTCTTGGAGATATGGGTATCACTAGTACACATTGTTCATAAAGTCAATAAATTTGCAGCCAAAACAAAGCTTGTTAAGAGGAATGTTCTTATTTAAACTTATACTATCGGGACATATTTAATAACAAGGTATGAAAGAAGTGTGTTCAAGTGAAAAAAGAAAGCCAAGCTTCTCTAAATTGTTCCGACTCTTATTTGCCTTCCCGTTGCTCTTTTAAGATTAATATCCTCTTACTGAGCAGCTATATTTGGTTAACGAACGATACTGTGGCGTCAGAAAGTCAGCATTTTAACACTTCCAGCAATAAAAATAACGGAAAGAACATTCTTATTTTAATATGAAGAACAGCAAATATGTTGTCAAGTTCTGGCGTGTTTTGCCAGATTCTTCAGTTTATTACTTTTGTAGTTTTTTTTTTAAAACTACGCCAATCTTTCAGCATTTTCATGTGCATCCTTTGGGTAATTATTTTACATATACTTAAGTGATAATTTCATTATGACGACCAAAAAGGCATCCATAAATGGTCTAAAAAGCTGAAGAAATGGTTCTGAAACATAAGGCCTTAATGAGAAAGTTTAAAATACCATTGACACCACCTAACATTTTCCCGAACTGTTCAAAATCTATTATAAACGAACTTAGTTATATTATGTTTGTAACTATGTTCTCTATTCGTAGCTAATTTGTTCCAATTAAAATATGAAACGTTTCTTAAGCATCATACACAAAAAAGCTGAAAAATAACAAAAAATAAACTGATGTGTCAATTTCACGTTAGCTTCTTTAGTAATTTCTCGACATCAGACTTAAACGGCTGATTGCTATACAGTGACTTTGAAATTTCGTTCTCTTTGCATAGCTAAGAGATTGAAAATCTTCTGTGCTGAATTCACGTGACTTTCTCTATTCACTATTGAATAAAGTATTCTTTCCTACAAACGCATATCCTTTTATATATTCCTTAAATCCCAAGCCTAAGCATTTGCAAAAATTGTCTTACTAAAATTTGCTTACAATATTGTAAGCAAAAAAAAAAATTGTTCGCGGATGACCAAATATTAGCAGATTCTGAATATGATTTACAAAGATCGGTGAACATCCTGAATGAAAACATGAAAGAATGCGATATAAAAATATCATCCCAGATAACTAAATCAGTGGAAGTGTGTGGGAAAAATAGAGGACGAGTAAAAATAGTAATAGACAACAAAATAATAGAACAGATATGCACATTTAATTATTTGGGTGACGGATATGTACGAAACGAATGAATGAAGATTTGGAAACAAATATAGTAAAATATAATAAAGTGAATGGAATTATTAAGAAATGTTTTGGAATAAATATGAGAACGGAAATAAAATAGAGAATGTATAATTTAGTTCTCTAAATTAGCGTTGAAATATGAGAGGTAACCTGGACGTTTGAGAAGTCCAGATATAAGGCAGTTGGAAGCAGCACAAATGTACTTTATGTGCTATTTGGTGGGGAAGACTAGAATTAGAAACATAGTTAGGAGCTGAAAATACACTTGATGAAATATGTAACTACCAAAAGCAATGGAAAGAACATGTAATGAGAATGTCATCCTGTAGATTACCTAGGTTAGCAATGTATTATAGAACTAAGGGAACAAGAGACATAAGACGACAAAGAAGGCGATGAAGAGACCAAAACAAATGATACGGAATTATCCTCGTAAACAGGTCACTGGTCTGAACTTTGGTAGGAAGAAGAAGACAATTTGCTTATATGTACAACAGGTTTAGGAGAATAAAAATAGCCTCTAAACGACAAATATTAAGTCAACATTTAGACATGAGAAAGCTGTCCGTGCTTTGGGTGACGCGTTTGCGCAAGATAGAACAAAAACATGTTTGAATGAACATTTCCAACGCTTTGTTGGCGCTGCTTAGGCGCAAAGAATCAGAGTTTTTGAGCAGATTAATTACTGGAGATGAAACTTGGATACACTGTTACACGCCCGAAGCAAAATTACAGCCCTAACAGTGAACTACAATGGGGAAGCTGACTACAAAAAAAGCTGAGAAAGTGATGGCGACCACTTTATGGGATTTTCATGGAGTTATTTTAATCTGTTATCATCGGTCGCTATGATGATAGTTTTGAAATTACATTCTCTTTGCATGGCCGAGACAGAAAGGTAGAGACAGAGAGTGTGTGTGGGAGAGAGATAGCGAGAGATATACGACTTACTATTTGAGAAAAGAATGGAATTTGAATACTAAAACTAATAACAACGAATATCACAAAATCCACACAAAATTAACTTGACACATATGTCACTATCCTCATATTGGTCTACAATCAAGTACTAGAAAGCGTCAAATACCGACAATCATTGATATCTAAATCGATAATTGTACACCTTGCACAATTATCGCTCAACAATTATCACATGTCCCATGTTTGAAAATAGAGGTTACGTTACTTTATTATTTGCTTATAATCAATCAGCGCCACCTAAATAAGGTCAAAGTTGCATTCACCAGTGTTAACCTGTGCACGGACTGTAAGAATTATTAATGCTTTAGGCCGTGACTTGTGAGATTAAGTTTCATTCATGTGCTATTGTAAGCCTATGCGATTTAGGGAATCAAATAACTCGTTTTATTGCCTTTAATACTTTGTTTTATTGGTGAAATAGTCTCAAAAAGTACATATCGTGGTTTTGAACTTTCCTGGATAAATTTCTTCCCGACTGTCGCTCGTGAATTTATCGGTAATTTCAAAATCACTCGTAACATTTACCTATGATAACAAATCGTGTGCTTTAACGACACGCAGTAAGATTTTCACTATTTTTTACCCTAATGCAACAATCGTTCAGAATGAAGAGGACAACGGAGGATATTTCCAGAAAACTCAAGATATATCTACACATTTCATTTGAAATGAAAGTATTTTAAACGTATGATATTTTCATCAAAATCTTTAAAGCCTTTTTGAGAAAAGAGGTAAAGGACTATCCAGGGTAGAAGGTCTTTCCTCAAAATATTGATGTTGATACCTTGGAAGTTGCTGAACTTAAAAATACCATATTACCATTTCTAGTTATGCGGTTCACACACACACACACACACACACACACACACACACACACACACACACACACACACACACACACACACACACACACACACACACACACATCACACCACACCACACACGTACACACACAAACACACACACACCGACTAAGACACACACACACACACACACACACACACAGAGAGAGAGAGAGAGAGAGAGAGAGAGAGAGAGAGAGAGAGAGAGAGAGAGAGAGAGAGAGAGAGAGAGAGAGAGAGAGAGAGAGAGAGAGAGAGCTTTTTTAAAACATGTTTTCTCCTTTCTACATTTGTGTTAGAACTTTTACAAATAACTTCTAGAATCGCAGAAAGCTTGTAGAAATCTTATCCAAAGAACTTGGCTCAAGAGGGATAATCTACACAACGTGGGTTTTCAGAAATGACGAAAATATCGGTGCCTCATATCACGGAGAGGTATGGAGCTTTCTGTATTCGTAGAAATTAATTTTCCCATATTCTTTCTATAATTTATTTTGAACTCTTAATTTCATGTTCTACAAATCCTGGTAAGGCCACTTAGAGTTTATTTATAATTTGTTGAGTGAGGTTAGCAATAATAATAATAAGAGCATATTATCGATGTTTACATGATAAATGCATAGGGTTTATATAACAAGGCTTTCAGAGAATTTCACCTTGACAGGTACTGACAACAAATACACTCGCAACGCATTTGACAAATCCTCTTACGTGGTGCGTCGCATGTGCCAGAGTCCTTGACGCTGGTCGTCGGGTGGGGCATTGACGTCATGGCAGCCCACACTAAGCCACCCTCGAACCCGTATTGTTGCTGCGTCTCACTCACGCTAAGAGCGCTTTTATGTAAGGAGCCTTGCACTAAATTGCAGCGCATCCTTTTCTCTTTCACGTTCTGCAAAACTCCCATAATTCGGTCAGGATTTACATGTTTACCTACTCTACGACGTAGTTATATTAAACACCAAGAGAAATTCTATTCCAGTCACAAATTCGATGTCGAGGTTATATGTTACGAGACCCCCTGAATCCAAAAGGGAAGTGTTAGAAAACAAAGGTCATTTAAAGTTAAAAAACAAATAAGAAAGATCAGTTTGTGCTAGAATGTGTGTCTGTAAACAGAGGAACACAACAACGAAAAATCGTTCAAATATGAAACTTGGTACTGAAGTTCAGTACCTTTCAAGAATGTGACACCAAGTTTTTGAAGTAAACACCCCATCCCAAGTGGAATAAGTTTCACTGTATTTGATAAAAACTTGATTCATAAAGAATTGCCAGCATTGATATTAAAATACCGTGTGTTTAAGCTGTTTTTTTTTTTCATTACAAATAAAATTTGTACATTGAATTGTGTATGACCAGCCTACGTATTTTCTAAAGCGTATGACACGAAATCTTACTGCAAGAAACTTTTTTTAAATTTATTTAAGGTCGCTTTAACTTCCTGGGTCATATCGCGACCATCTTAACAAAATAATACAATTAGTAACATATATAAATATTTACATTACATATACAGGTTTACAATGAAACATAAAATATACACATTAATAACGTTAAATACACAATTAATTTACATTAAATATAGATAACTGAAAACAAAGACATGAACATATTCATATAAGTTAACAACAGTATTTTGCAAAAAAAGAGTTCCATTACTTTTACATAATTCTGTAGATTATGAATTACAATTGATTAAAGTATATTGTACATAATTTATATTAATTTCTAAATGTCAGAATCCTTTAGATAAGTAAACAGATAGCGGCGTAGTTTGGAACTGTTTAGGAGTGTGGAGGTATCCTGTAGGATTCCGAGTTTTTTTCAGTTTCCTTTGTACTCATTGCATTTATGATAAAGTGGTAAATGGTAAGGTTTTTATTACATACTTTAAACGTAGGCTGCGGCTGTCTTGAGAGAAGATATGAATGAGTGAGGCTGGAGTGACCAATTCGTATACGGGTGAGAATGACTTGTTCCTTTCTAGTAAGTGGCTTGGTTGGGTGAAGAGCGGTGGATCCTTTTCGTACTTGGTGTAATTTTCCTGGCTGTTGTTGATTACATTCAGATTTCCATTTTTGTACTGGTATTTTGGAGACATGATTTTTAACATCTGAATATGGAATTTGGACGTTCGTTAGTTGGTGTAGTGATGTGGCATCTTTAGCAGCTTCGTCCGCTCTTTCATTCCCTGTTATTCCTTGATGGGGAGGGATCCAAATGAAAACCACGTCTTTACCAGCGTCGGTGATGTTACTGAATAGTGTCTGTGTATCCTGAACTAATTTGTTGTCTTTCATGCTCTGCAGGGTACTCAGGGAGTCAGAGCATATTGCATAGCAGTTGTGGTGTGCTGTCAGTATGTAAAGTGCTTGATAAATGGCGTATAGTTCAGAACTGTAGGTGGAATAATAGTCAGGTAGCCGCTGCTGTAGAATTTTATCAGGAGTTATTATTGCACATCCAGTACCATGATCCGTTTTTGATCCCTCAATGTAAATAAACTGATAATTGGGGAAATTGTTGCACATTTCATAAAATAGTGTTTGGTAAACACCGGACTGGTACGATATGCTCCTAATATAAACCTCATAGCAGAACTATGAATCACGTCCAGCAGCTTAAGTAACGCCGGTGCTGCAGAGTTGTACACAATAGCTCCATAGTCAAGCTTGCTTAGGATTAAAGGTTGATACGTCTGATGTAGCACATGTTGACCAGCACCCCAATTACGGTGTGCTAATGTTTTAATATGCTTAGGCGCCTTGAACAGTCTTCCTTAGGTTCGAAATATGTGTTTTCCATGACAGGTTGTGGTCGAAGATAAGTCCCAATAATTTAAATTGTTTGGTTGTTTCAATGGGTTTTCCATATAGGTGGAAGATGCATTGAACGTTTGGTAAAGCAAATACATTTTGACTTTTGCTGAGAAAAAATACACCCTGTTTGTGATGTCCTAATTTGTATCCTTGTTACAGTGTCTTGTAGTAAAGCTTGGGTGGTTGAGATGTTATTACCTTTACAGAAAAAGGTCAGATCATCAGCAAATAGGCACGCTTTTACAGGGGGATGAATAGTGTTCAGTATGTCGTTTATTGCCAGCAGGAAAAGTGTAACGCTAAGCACGGAGCCTTGGGGTACTCCATTGTCTAACTTAACTTCCTTGGATAATGTGCCATTTGTACGTACTCTAATGGTGCGATGCTGGAGAAAATTCTAAATGAAACAAAACATATTTCCTGATATTTTATTTTGTCGTAGTATTTGAAGTATACGTTTTCTCCATGTCCTATCATATGCCTTTTGTATATCTAGACTAACTAGTATGAGATGTTGATTATGGAAAAAGGTTTCTCTTATTTCAGACTCAATTGTGATTAAACATTGTGACTCAGAAAGAAGTTTCCTGTTTTCGATAAACCAACGCAATCTTTTATTTATTATCTTTTCTAGAGCTTTGCACATTGTACACGTAGGAGATATTGGTCTGTAGTTGTTTGGTAGTGTGAGGTCTTTATTAGGTTTCGGTATGCGTATCACTACTGCCGAACTGCAAAGATTGAGAAATAACCTATAACACCAGATGTGGTTGAATACTTCAAGAAGATATATATGTCCTTCAATGGGTAGTTGTTTCAGCATATCATAGTTTATATTATCTGGTCCAGGGCTGGAGCTTTTGCATGATGCAAGGGCATATTCATATTTATAATATTCGATGGTCTCATCAAAGTTTTCGGTACTGTCATTTACAGGTTCGCCAGGTAATGAATCATTTTTTAATTTTAAAGGATTTAAATTCGTCCTCATAATTAGCATCGGATGATGTAGATGCAAATGAATCTGCAAAGATGTTAGCTACTGACTGTCAATTGGTGGTAGTTGTTTTTGAGTCAGGGTCTTACAAAACGATTTCTGAGTTATATTTAAACCGGCCTCTAATTTTCTGGATATTTCCCCACACTGATTTCTGAGGGGTTTGATAATTTAAGGATGCGACAAAATTCAACCATGAATCTGTTTTAATTTGTTTAACAGTTTTTCTTGCTTGGAGATATTTAAGCTTATTTTCTTCAGTAGGGTGGCGTCTGTATTGGTAATATGCTTTATTCTTAAAATTAATAATTTTTTGGCATTCACTGTTCCACCCAGGAACTGTTTTCTTGTAAGGAGCTATTGTAGGTACAGAAATATTTGCAGATTTTAGAATAAGTTCATTGAAGTTTTTAATTATTTCATTAATACTCGTGTGAATAAATTCAGTGGCAGGCACGAGCTGGGTTATTTCTTTGATTATAAAACTCTTAAATGTATCCCAATTAGCCTATTTAAAATTAAATTTTGGCGTGAATGTGGTTTTCTGAGGATTGTCACTCAGATGAGTAAGAATAATAGGAAAGTGATCACTATTTTTCTTGATCACTATTTTATATTTTTCTTGAAAATGTGTCGCATCCTGAGATAACGTTGAATTTAAAACACTGATTTCACTTTCAACCAGCCTTTCGTTTTTGAGTTATACTTTCGTACTCGCACTCATACGCACAGTGTACCTATTTGTACTTTTTGGCATCAGGAGACCTTATAGCACGCATATACGATGAAATTTCGATTTTGAATCGTTGTGGAATGCAGTTATAGACAATTCCTCCAACTAATAAACCTAGAAGACTTTTGCCAACATGCTGGAGCCACAATAAAGTACGTTTATTATTATGTTTGCTATCCAAATAGATATTTGTACCCAACGCATTATTTTTTTTCCATTGGTTACAAAACAACAATAAAATATACGGATTAGTAAATGGTTTTCAAATAATATTTCCTTACCAACGAAAAGTTTGTAGATTTCATACAGGGAAACGTATATTTATACAGTTCTGTTCTTAAAAATGTTTCGCAAAACTCAATAAATGTTCTGTACTCTATGTAGATAGTTGAAGCGATAATTAATAGAGGTACTATTAATTCTGAACCCTGGAACAGGAACTGGATTATTTCGGAGAGGAATCTGCAAGGCAACCAGACTTGACTTATACCACCTATGCCCCAAACCAGGCATCCCCAGGAGGAAGGAGGAGGCGAGATCACACAGAGAGCAGACAAAAAATCCTAACTAAAGAAAGATCAGTGCCCATTTTCATAACTACAGTAACTAAGAACTTTGGATAAAAAATATCCCGGAGTTACATCTTTTAATACAAAAAAGAATGTTAAATTCTATTCCATAATTAGAATCCCATATGGACCATTCTTTAAATAGGGCATAGCGTGGTTTATATGAAGTAAAGTATGAAACCAATAAAATTAAAAATAGCACTTTTTATGATCGGTTGCGTCATTTTACTATTTTAGGAGGAATATTAAAGCAAACGTATGCATCTTTAAAGGACAGTCAGTCCAAGCTTTATAGGGAATCTCTCCCACCATAAATCTCCCTTTACATGGAAAAGTTTCTGAACTGTTATTATTTCAGTGCCATATTTGGCACTTACTACACTCTAAACTTAAGGAATTCGTCGTTTTACTCTCTTGTGTTTATGCTCACAACCCTTCCCGACATTAAAAATTCCTTTCCAGATTAGTTTTCTGCAGAATTTCTATTACTGCCTCCATGTACAGCCCCAAAACGATTTCCGGGACCAAAGTATGTATGTAGTAGGCGTATGCACGCAGTTTACGAGCGGCTTGTTTTTGCTTTCTTTTCGTTTAAAGCTAGTAATAAAGTTTATTGCTCGCACTTTGTGGAAATAGAGGCTTGTTGCCAGGAAATAGCTCGTGCCATTTTGCACGTAGCGGTCGGGGAAATGAATCAAGAGTCCATTACGGCTTTACGGGTGCAATGGAGCCATAAGAATACAGCTTCATCTAAAATTAGTGCAAGGTGGAAGTACACAAACAAAAAATATGTAAAGCACAGTTATTTGATGCGTGTAACAACAACAACAACAACAACAACAACAACAACAACAATAATAATAACAATAATAATAACAATAATAATAACAATAATAATAACAATAATAATAATAATAATAATAATAATAATAATAATAATAATAATAATAACAATAATAATAATAATAATAATAATAATAATAATAATAATAATAAATAATAAATAATAAATAATAAATAATAAATAATAAATAATAAATAATAAATAATAAATAATAAATAATAAATAATAATAAATAATAATAATAATAATAATAATAATAATAATAATAATAATAATAATAATAATAATAATAATAATAATAATAATAATAATAATAATAATAATAATAATAATAATAATAATAATAATAATAATAATAATAATAATAATAATAATAATAATAATAATAATAATAATAATAATAATAATAATAATAATAATAATAATAATAATAATAATAATAATAATAATAATAATAATAATAATAATAATAATAATAATAATAATAATAATAATAATAATAATAATAATAATAATAATAATAATAATAATAATAATAATAATAATAATAATAATAATAATAATAATAATAATAATAATAATAATAATAATAATAATAATAATAATAATAATAATAATAATAATAATAATAATAATAATAATAATAATAATAATAATAATAATAATAATAATAATAATAAGCCATATGTAGACATACGACACTTAAGCAACATAAATTCAGTGGAACTCCAATTATCCGAACTCCAACTGTCCTGATCGTTTTAAGGGGCCGAGAAGGGGAGAAAAAGTTATATGCCAAAAATGACTTTATTAAAGTAAAGTAGTTGCTATTGTGTGACATTGGTCGGAGTAGCTATATAGTTGTGCAGAACTATAGGTTTCTTACCGTTCTAAAATGTAGTAACAGTACAGTACAAAATATAACCCTGTAGTCATTAAATTAATATTACAAAATACACAAATTTAGTTTGTTTTAAGGCAATGACAGTGCAACTGTTTATCCAATTATATGGTCCCAGTTAATCCGGATACTTGGAATTATACCGAAGATATACATCTGTAGGGACATGCATTTTCAGAATGTCCAAGGTGTAAATTAGTAGGTTTAAATAATTTTAGGGCCTATGTATTTAAATTAACTTCTAATAAATGCTGGAAGGAAAAACATTAAAGATATGCATCTCAAGCTTTTGTGTACAAAGTACACAAAGTGTACAAAGTAAAACAAGTGGAATCAAAAACGTTTATTAAATCTCCAGAACAAATACAGAAATGCATAAAAATTTATACTTAAACATAATTGTGCACTCATTGTATAACATTAGCTCCGTCTATATCTTATTCTTTATTTTCTTTCCAATTTTCCAGTTTATATTATTTTTTTGTTTCCTCTACATAAGTTGGTTATGAATTATTGTAAATGACTGCAAATAGACATGCGACATCAGTGTTGAAATATTTGAACAACCCTCAGCCAGAAATTTTTGCGTTAATCCTTTGTTTCTGCTAACAACTTCGTTAGCAGCGCTTGCTGAATAAACGTGTAAAGAGATAAGTTGCTAATCAGTCACCCATTATTTTTAATTAATACAGAGATCATTTTTCTCGAGGGTTGCAGACTAATGGTTTTAAAAATATTCAGGGGTCATAAATTCAAATATATAACTACAAATATCTATATTTATACAATGCAGCTACAAATTCAGAATAAAAAACCTTGTCGGCTTGATGTTTGAGGTTCTTAAAAATTACTTTTTCACCACATTCACCTTTTAAAAATGTTCTGCAATATATCATGCACATAGCCAAAATACAAGCAATTAAATCTGTTTCATATATACTTGAAAATGATTTTTGAGTTGTCTTTTTAAAGTTGTATGAGATTTAAACTAGAAATTTCAAATTAAAATAAAAAAAAAAATTAACACCTTAAGTAAGACATTACTGATTTGTACATTATAATCAGATAAATTACATACCTATAAATTGATTAACTGCTTTTTTTAAAATTTCGTGGTGTGTAGTATTTTTCATTCGGTAATAAAATTCAGATTAAATATATAATATCTCTGAAACTAAAAATAACAATTGACTTTTACAATCCTGGAATGATGATATAAGGCAAAATTGAACATACATTTTTAGCTAAACTAACATAAATCTAGGCCACGCCGTGGCTCAGTGGTTAGACCGCTTGGCTCTCACCAAGGCGGACCGTGTTCGATCCCAGGCGACCGCAAAGTGAGACTTGTGGTGGACAACACGGCGCTGGGGCGGGTTTTCTCCGGGACCTCCGGTTTCCCCCGCCATCTCATTCCACCGGTGCTCCATCTTCATCTCATGCATCACCAGTGTCACCGCCTGCGGTGCCGTATGTAGTAAAAGCGGGCGTTAAACACTACATACACACACACTAACATAAATCTTTAGCATATTATCAGTGCTGCTCTTCCCTTAAGGCTTTCTGTATAAGTGAAACTCTGACCTTAAATAAGTGCAGAAACAAACATTTTAAATGTCACCTGCTGTATTTATCCAAAACGATACAAAGATTGATCCACAGCCAAAGGGTACTTAGATGCTATGTCGCTTTTCAGAATTTGCAAGAATGTCGGGGAAGGTTAAGGAAGTCGAACGTTGCGTCTGTATTTCACATCCTTTAGCATGAATTTCAGGGATTTTTAACCGTTATTAGGAATGGTCGGATCTGTATACAATGACACTCATTAGACATTAAGGGGAGAATTCTCATAACCACCTTAAAAATTATTGTACAACAATTTCATAAAGAACGGAGAGAGGTAAATGAAGTTAATAAATTAGTTATTCCAACTCATAAAGCAACCAACGTGCAACTTCGGACAACCGTATTTTACAAATTCCTGTTGCTTTGTACAAGACAATTGATTATCAAGTTAAAATCAGATTGAAAACTTGATTTTCATAGCGGGGATTTGAGCCAAGAACATTTGGCTTTAAAGTCTAGCTACTTGGGTTACTATGACAGCATACCGACACGACATTAAATACCCAAACTGACTCGCATTTCATCCAGTAGATCTCAAATCTCAAATACATTTTAATGTAAAATGCTCTAACAGTAGTTTACAATGTTGGGACTTCATAATTAAACAAATAATTTTGATCCGCTTGTACTATTTTATGGAGTTTTGTACTGTGTATATCTTCAGTTCCATCATTATATTACTGTATGCATAGCTAAGGTTGCTTCAGCTGTACTCTGTTGAGAATAGCGAAAACATGCTACAGCAAGATGCGTATCCATTGTAACATTACTATCAGTTTATCTTGCAATTTTTATTTATGTTAATTACTGAAGCGACTTGTAAGCAGAAACAAAAAAAAAAAAATCGTCCTTGATGCTGCGCACACCTTAGATGAAGATGTTGACAATAACTTCCAGCTGAGATAAACAACAGAATCAGATTTGACCTTGTTCTTGAGTTTTGTTGTGAAGCCTAACCAAACATTATATGTACGTACACTAATTAACAAGTTGCAATAAGAACAATATATGTAGCTGATTGTGAAGGAATACTGTCGACAAGCTGACGCAACCTTCAGATGAAATTACTATATTGATTTCAAACTCTTACATTGCATCACAGATGCACGTTTTTCTCAACATGTGTATGTTTTCACAGCGGCTGCTTATAAGTTGTCTAGTAAACCTGAAATGTTTGACTTTAAATTGTACATTAAATGTCTGCCCTCTTAGGATATGTTGGCCCTATCGAATCTCTGGTTTCCTGTTCCCATAATTCCTTTCACCACACTTCGCTACTGACACCCAGGGGACTGTGCGGCGGGTTGCAACTGTTCGTAGCTCATGCTTTGTAAAGGTTTCTATCGTAGCGTTGCAACTGGACTTCCCACAAGATGATCATCCATTTTTCTTTTTTCGGGGAGGGAGGCGTTTTGCTGTCAAGGCCCTTTAGCCATCAGGACCTCTATTAAATTCACCTACATATTTACTCTAACTCATTGTTCCAGACTTAAAGCAGAATGAGGAATAATTCTATTTAAAAAATTTCATCCTCCAGCCAAGAATCAAACCGGACTCTGGATTTCGCACGTTTGGTAGTTTACACATCACCTATCGGGTGCACCGGTTCACTTTAATACCTCACCTAATGCAAGACTTGCCCCTTCTGTGGAATACATTTAATAGTATATGGAGGAAGCAAACAACAGAATGACGTTCAAGGAAATCAAAAATGTGTTCACTTAAAACTCTCTTTAGGTTTGTTTATTTCAATCAGACTCTACAGATCTGATTTAAAGAAACAAGTTCTTTGGAAATTAATTATTTTTCCACATTAGCCGTGTGGAGCGCAAGGTTTGAATAGTCAGACTGACAAATTTAACTCCTATTGGTTTACCAGGATTTATACTAGTCAGGTAGAAAATTTAAGGGCAACCAGCTCAAGTCCCGAATATAGCATTGGATTGTTGAAGTGTGCTATTTAGTTAATTCCCGATAGTTTAGAGAAATCACTCTGAACCCCAAGAGAGTATAAATTACTAAATTACTGAGATGCATAAGAGCTATATAAACTTCGGTTGTGAAATAATCTAAAAGGTATAATACATTTAGATGCTGACAAGCTGACTGAGAGGGTTTTTCTTTTTTCTTTACACAATATATACGATGATTAACGCGTATAGCATAAACAGAAATCCAAACCAGAGAACACTTTGCTTACGCAGCTATATACATATTCTTCGTATGCACACAAAAAGAAATCTCACAAATTAGATGCGTTGGATGTAAATAAGTGGCCTTTGCCACAGTGAAACAAAATAGTGAACTTTCAATGATTTATGAATATGGTCTCTTCTGTAATGATACCGTAATTGTAAGTTGCATTTAATGGGCTTTAAACCAATTTCTTGTTTCGCTAAAATAACTTAATAAATACGGAAGATACAAATGTGTAGTTATGAATCATTTTTACAGCATTGAACAATGCAAATGTCTTGTACTGTTTATTGGGTATCAATTCTCGGCAGAGTTTAAATGGCCATCGCTGATACGTTTAGATGAATTCTCAGTAGAAAATGAAAGAGATTAAGTGACAGTGAAAAATAAGTGAAGTAATAGCTTAAGTATTGGACGAAGTCACAATAAGTAATCATTCAAGCCCAGCCTTTTTTTTTTTTTTTTTTTTTTTTTTTTTGCTTGTTCCATTTATACCCCGCCTTTAACTACTATGGTCATATCGGCGGCCGTGCTCCTTTGGAACACACCTAAGGTGTTAACTCGTTATCTTTTTTTTTAATCATTACATTACGCACACATTCACACTCTCGTTCATACTTCCAGACTCAGGGGAACATGGGGAATTATCTTGGTCGAAGAAAAATCCCCACCCCCACCGCCGGGAATCGAACCCGGGACCCCTAAAGACAAGCTTTATGAGCTCAACTTTCGTGCTGTATTGGTAAGTAAGAACTTGAACTATGAAGCCTTAAAGCCGTGGTAGTGTGTTAAGAGGATGTTGCCACGCTTTCGGGTATTCTCTTAGCAGCATGGTTCCAGTGTCTTTCAATGATGTATAAGTCCGAACTTTACTTGCCTCAACAATGTAACACAATGCAATCACATACGTTACTGTAGTTGATTTCCTTCTCTTCCTGTTATAATTAGCAGGAACACTTTTGGAATTGAATTTCTACAACTATTAACAGTTACGACGATCGGTTGATAAGTCCCGGGCCTCACATAGAGATGGCGCCACTGGGCCAGTTTAAAGGTTAGCATCATTTAGTTTAACTCTGGACTAGCTTTTATTCATAGTTACAGGTCAATAGCTTGTTTAGTTTTCGAATGACAGAATTTTAAACAAAGCAAATGCAAAGGTAAAATAATACCTGAGGCTTTCCTGGTGACGAATACGCTCACTTTCTTCGCAGGCAGCCAGCCAGCTGAAAAGATGATTCGATATCAACGTTTCGGGAGTGTGCATCTCTCCCACCATCAGGATATTTATAAAATGTTATAACCACAAATGAAATACTGGATATAACACAGATATAAAAAAAGACAAAACACTGTCAAAATTCGCATTACTGAACAAAAGACTGTTTTCAGTAAATTAAATGCCAGGTCAGGAGATGGCATGAGTATAGAACATTGTGTCAAAGAAACGTAACTACTTAACTTGATTATCAAGCTGTATTGATCTTTGCTTCTTAATAGGACGGATTTCCATTTTAAGGCCGGTTTTCAAGAGGAGCTGAACTGAAATCCAGCATCACGATTAAGTGTGCTGTTTTCAGAGGAAATCGCCAAAGCCTCCTTAATTCTCCGCTCCCAGTAACTGTTGTATTTTGCCAAGATGGTCGTCTCCCGAAAATTGGCTCTATGGTCGTTATCAAAACAATGCTCTGCCAGCCCACACTTCTCAGGTTGCATTAAACGAATGCTTCGTTCATGTTCGATTATTCTGGTAGCGATGGTCCTTCCGGTTTGTCCCACATTCACAGGGAATGCGGTACACTCCCAGAACTTGGAAGTACTGTTTGTCTTTCACTGGTCTCAACAGATGCTTAATCTTAGGAGGTGGCTTCTGGATGGTCCTGATGTATTTGGTGAGAATTCTGCTGATTGTGCCGGATAGATTGCCTGTAAACGGGATGCAGGCTGTAGCGGTAGGCTTATCTGACGCTTGCTGTATTACAGCTTACCCTTTCCTAGCTTTGGTGATCGAGGCTTCAACGTCATATTCGGAGTAGCCGTTTTGACGGAAAGTGAGTCTCAGATGCTGTAATTCTTGTTTAAAGGGGCTGGGATCAGATATAGACAAAGCTCTATGGGCCAGTGTATTGAGAACTCCCAGTCGTTGAGACATGGTGGAAACTATGAGCGTTCAGATAGAGATCGGTGTGTGTAGGCTTGTGATATACAGCATGCCCCAGTGTACCGTTGCTGTTTTTTGAAACAAGAATGTCCAGGAATGGAAGAGTTCCATCCTTCTCCACTTCCATGGTAAACTGTATTTGAGGTCGAAGGCTGTTGAGATGCGCAAGAAAGCTAGGCAAAGTGTCTGATCCATGTGGCCAAATTACAAAAGTGTTGTCCACGTATCTATAGAAATGAGATGGTTTAAGTGGAGCTGTGATCTAGGTGTTCCATATAGAAATTAGCTATAGCTGGTGACAAAGCGGAGCCCGTCTACTCCATCTACTTGTTCAAAGAAAGTACCACCAAACAAGAAGAAAGTGGACGTCAGGGTATGTCGGAAGAGCTCTATGACATCAGCCGGAAAATGCTCCTTCAGAAGTTGGAAGTCTTCCTGAAGTGGTACTCTTGTAAATAGAGAAACCACGTCGAAGCTGACAAGAAGATCAGAAGTGCCAATGGTAATGTTCCTAAGTGTATGTACAAACTGTGTGCAATTACTCACATGATGTGGGCAATCCCCTACCAGAGGTTGTAATAGATCAGCCAGGTGACGTGCTAGCCGATATGTAGGGTTGCTCCTGGCGTCCACAATGGGGCGTAAAGGAACATCCGGTTTTTGGATCTTCAGAAGTCCATACATTCTAGGAGGCCTGGAACCCGATAGTGACACCGCCTTCTTAATTTCTGAAGTAAGGGAGGATCTTTTAATACGTTGTACAGTCGGACGTTCGATGGAAGAAGTAGGATTCTTATCGAGAATCCTGTAGGCCGGATCATCTAAGAGCTGCTTCATTTTCTCTAAGCATTGGGCTGTGGAGAGGATCACAGTGGCATTACCCTTGTCCGCCGGCAAGACAACCAAGTTTTCATCATTCCGATGTCTCTTAAGCGCTAAACTTTCATCTCGGTTGATATTAGGCCTAGAAAGTGTGGTGTGAGTGACAGCGGCGGTCACTGCAGTGCGTATTTCTTTAAAATTATTAAAGTTATTTGTTGCAAAGGTGTCACGTAAATAGAGGATTTGAAAAAAACGAGGAGTGATTAAATACATACATTTGAAAGGCCTAATGCCTAAAGAAATCAAGCAGGAGGAAATGGACAGTACATTGAAAGACTCTGCCCCTTCATATACAATAATTAAAAGGTGTGTTGCAGACTTTAAAATGGGACGTACGAGCACTAATGATGAGGCTGCCTATGAACGCCCTGTGGAAGTCACAATTCCAGAGATGATTGAAAAAAGATTCATCGTTTAGTACTGGAGGACTGTAGATTAAAGTTATTTGAGACAGCTGAGGCTGTAAACATATGGAAAGAACGTGCAGGTAATATTTTAAGTAATGCTTTGGACTTTCACAAGGTATGTGCAAGTTGGGTGCCGCATTTGTTGACACCTGTTCAAATTTGCAAAGAAAAACTGTTTCTGTTAACAATTTGGAGCTCTACCGTGATTTTTTGAGACAGCTTATTATCATGGATGAAACCTGGATGCATCACAACACTCCAGAAAGTAAATCACAGTCAACACAGTGGTTTGCACTAGGTGAACCAACTCCAAAACAGGCGAAATCAATTTTGTCAGCTAACAACGTTATAGCGAGTGTTTTCTCAAGGATGAACAGGGAATTATTTTTATTGATTACTTGAAAATGGGTAAAAGTATCATTGGTGACTACTGCGCAAGCTTACTGCAACATTTCAGTGATGAGGTGAAACGAAAAAGACCTCATTTCGCGAAGAAAAAGATCTTGTTTCTTCACAACAATATTCTGGCCCATCGTTTAGTCATTGCAATGGGAAAAATGTACGAATTAAAGTTCGAATTGCTTGAACATACATCCTGTTCGGCAGATCTAGCACCCAGTGACTACCACCTGTTTCCGAACCTCAAAAACTATCATTGGGGACGAGGATTTCACAGCAACTAGGAGATTACTAATGTGGTAAGCAGCTATTTTGAGGACCATGATAAATCACACTATACAGATGGTTTAATTAAATTATAACACCGATAGGACAAATGTATTAGCCTTTCTGGAGATTATGTTGAGAAATAAAGACAAAAAAATTAAATGTCTTTTTTATTGTGAGGATCAGATGAGAACTTATCAGCTGACCCTCGTAATTACTTTGAAGTGTTTTTCTTTGTGTATAAGTTTTAAGTTACATGCTATAAACCATAAAATATACTAACAAATAATCTGAAACCAATTTAATATTACATATAAACATAACCACCATACTTCAGTTCATTTCTCCTTAACACCTTCATATCCTAAGGGAATGGCTACAACCAGACAAAGCGGGGATTCACCGATGTGCTATTAATTGCATTCTACATGAACTACCTTCAGTATTGCCAATTTTCAAGACTTACCTGATGTCGCATATTCGGAAATATTGGTTTCGTAAGTATTACAATAAAAACTAAATAAATACTAAATAAAATAAATAAGTATATTAATACTAAAATAAATATTTATGCAATTTATATGTATGTGAAACAATAATGTTTGCAGCATAATTCGCAAACTGCTCTAATGTTACCAACATAAAATATTGTTTAAACGGTTTGACATTTAGTAATTAGCTCACATGTATTAGGAGAGCACAGAAGAAATGTGTATTTCCATTAAGATTAATTGTTTGTCGAAATTGAAAAATTGTCATAAAATTTAAATCATAACTTCACGTAGTCCATTGTTCCCATAAGAATATGAGTAGTCAAACGACAGGACTTCCAATCACTGAAACATATGTAGGCCATAGTAGGCCCTTTGTGCTTCCAAAGCGAATTCTAGAAGGAAGAAATAAAAGGGAAACCAGGATGACTAGATCCGAACTACTGTGTGCGCTAGCAAGAATGGGGTCCCAAACTATTCCAACATGAAGCCGGGCTTCCAGCCTGGAAGGCAAGCAAATATATGAGATACCCCGGAAGGAAAGGACTCCGAAAACAGTCACATCACGATTTAAGGAGAACGCTTTGCGTCTCCTAATCTTACAACACAGAAACGATGAGGTGAAACGTGAAAAAAATGGGTAGGAAATTCGCTGTGTTCAAAAATACTTTCCTTTTATTAATTTTTTGATAGCGATATAACGAGTGCGTCTATCTTCTCAAAAATTTCACGACCGGGTAGCGCAAGAATGGCTTTTGTTAAAACTATTTCTGGAATTATATGTTTAGCAGAGAATATTATTAGAATGGGAGTAACATGTTCTGTAAGAAAGTTTGCCCCGATTCTTTGGCTTACAAATCAATAATTAGAATCAGAAACAACGATCTGATATCGATAAGATGTTAGTGATCATGACTGCCTCAAACACATGGTAACTGTGAATTGGATTGGTCTATGTTGAATAGCCACAAATACAGGTTTCACTCCAAATAACATCGCAAATGAACAGCTATAGGTCTGAAAGAAAATAATCGAAGGTGGAACATAGTACTGGCCAATAACTAACTTTGTGGTCTGTGATTACCATACTAGCCTACAGATTCAGATGTAAAAAACGTAACCCATGGCGTAACAGCCCAAAGTGGGCCTGAGCCTACCAACCCGACTGCAGGCCTTACGCCCAATTAGGCACGGCAGAGGTGGGCGATCATCCAACCGATACGGGGAGGAGATTTGGTCAGCATCTCGACATCCCCCAGCCGGAACGTTGGTTTTCGTGACCAGGGCCGCTTACCTATCGTAAGCTCCTCACTTTCCTCACGATGCTGAGTGCGCACCGGTCCTATACACAGATTCAGATGTACTGCGTTTCGATTTCCGAATGCAGGGAAAATAGTTTTCTTTAGCCGTAGGTATTATTTCCTATTACCACTAGAGCCTTGATGTATAAATAAGAGAAGATTGTATGTGATTTCATATTTATTAACTCAAGTCAATGAGTAAACATCACTGCCAACAGGCAACTATCCCAAAAGTAAATTTGCTGGTATGACCTCGGGTATTTAAGGGAGTATACAGATAGAAAATAAAAATAAAAAATTGATGTCACATTGGGGAGATCTTTTCCACCCTCTCTCTTTATTAGTGGATATACGAACGATTCTTTATAAAGTTTATTTTTATATCTACTTCGTTTTAATCGAGATAAAACTTTGCAATACTAGATACATTACACATTACAAAGAAAGAGGTCCCGAGTTCGAATCTCGGACAGGGTGAGTTAACTGGATAAGGCTTTTCCGGGGTTTTCTCTTATCCTTAAAGACGCATGTCGGGTAGCTCTAAGCTCCATGGACTCTGGACACATTTGAGCATCATTTCACCCATTTCACTCACCGTCCGATATGACTTAACGTTGGAGTACGTAACATTGTAACAGTATTTTTATGTTCGTGGGAATTGTAAATATATATAAAAATGTATGTAGTTGTGTGATTGGCCGAAGTAGTGGTGTGACGTGGTGTGACGTGGTGTGACGTGGTGTGATGACGTGTCAGTGAATCGGCCAATCACAAAATAAGGTGGGAATTGCTATGGGGACAAGAAAATCAATAATCTAAGAAAAAGTGAGAATCTTGTGTCTTGCTTGAGAAAGAGGAAAGATGTTACGATGATTGTAATTGTAAAGGAAAATTAATAAGATTCAAAAAGTGTTATTCAATATTTATAATAGATAAGAGTGAATCATAGTTCATATTATATAATTAAATAATATATTACAAAATTGGACTCATCTAAATTTTATTTTCACCAAAAATCCGCATCCACACCTGAGAAAAGATCTCACGACTCTCAGTAGATTAAAACTCGACTTGGATCTTACAAAAAGTTGGCTTGCTTCTTATTAGTTGAAGATGAACGAAAATAAAATCCCGTTACAAATGGCGCCCAGCGTGGGGCTCGAATAGGATAAAGAAGAGGAGATTAAAGCATCGTGCAGCTCCGTGGGAATTTAAAAGGAAAGATGAAAGAAGAGAGAAGAAAGAAGAAAACGAGAACTGGTTTAAGTGAGTGAAATTAAAAAAAAAATAATAATAATAATAATAATAATAATAATAATAATAATAATAGTAGTAGTAGATTTATGTTGTTAAGAAATCAGAAAATAGTTAAAAAGATGGCGAGTAGAAAAGAAATAATAGTGGAAGGAGAAGTTACTGATAGTGTAGGAATGAATAGGGAGGATGCAAGATTAAGCATAGATAATGAGTCAATGTTGGAAAGAATAACAAGAATGTTAAGTAATTTAGATTCTAAAATAGAACAAAATGCAAATGATTTAAAATCAGAAATAGGAGATGTTAAATCTGAAATGAGTAATTTAGATTCTAGAATGAAAGATGTAAAATCAGAAATGAGTAATTTAGATTCTAGAATGAAAGATGTAAAATCAGAAATGAGTAATTTAGATTCTAAAATAGAACAAAATGTAAATGATTTAACTAAGAAAATGAATGATTTAGATGTAGGAGTAAGACAGGAACTAGCACAAAATGTGAGTAACTTAGAAATTAATTTATTACAGAAGTTAAAACAGGAATTAAAATCTGAAATTTCACAGGAGATTAGAGAAGGGAGAAAAGAGTGTAGGGATAATATGGAAAGGCTCATGCAGATCATAGAGATTAATAAGGATGAGAATAGAAAGGAAGTCAATGAGTTGAGAGAGATAATTCAGGAAACTAGGTTAGGTCAGGACATTGTGAAACAAGAAATAAGAATGGAATTAAACAAAGAGTTAGAAACATTTAGGATACAACAGGCAGAAATAACACAAAAACAAAGAGAAGAGTTAGGAGATAAAGTAGAACAAAGAATCAATGTAATTTGTTCTGAAATGCAATTACAACATGATGAAAGTAAGATACACCAAGAGGAAATAAAGTTACAAATTGATGAGATAAGTAAAGCAAAAGAAGAAGTAATTTTGCAAATTAAAGAGGTAAAAGAACATTTTGAAAAAGAAAAGGATAACTTAGCAAAATTGACACACGTTGTAATTGCATTACAGGCTAGAAAAGTAAATAACGGGAAAGAAATGTCTAGAATTACAAATATAAACGATTGTGACTTACCAGGTGAATTAAGCAATCATCAGAAGTCTAGTGATGTAGTAAGTGAATGTAGTGATTTTGTGAGTCCAGATAATGATATTAATTATCACAGAAACACACAGAACATGTCCTCACACACACAACTCCACAGTCTAGGTCAAAATGAATGTGTACATTATTCACTGAATGATATTAGTCCACCAAGTTTTGATGAGGAATCAGGTGATAATCCAAAAGTATTTCTTAGGGAATTGGAAGAATATTTCCGAATTAAGAGAATTCCCAATGAATTTCGGATGGTAATAGTAAAACGCTGTTTGAAGAAAAATGCTCTTGAGTGGTTAAGGTTAACTTTGGCTTCACATGAAACATACAGTACTTTCAGAAATCTGTTTATAAATAGATTTTGGGGACCTGAGAGACAAAGAAGAATAAAAGTTGAGTTAGCAACGGGTAGGTTTGAGTTTAAAAAAGGGATTTCTATGACTGAATATTTCTTAAAATTAGCAAACAAAAGTAAGTTGATCAATCCCGAAATTTCTGAGACAGAAATTGTCAACATGCTAATACGTCATTATCCACCACATATCAGAAATCATTTAATTGTGGCTAAGCCTATCGATTTCTCTGATATGATTGAATTATTATCCGAATTTGAAGCACATAACCTCATTAATGATACTACATCCTGTGATGGTAACTATAATAACGTCCATATTGAGCGAGGAAGAAATCGACAGGAATCACAACCTACAAATAATAGGAATAATAGGACGAGTTTAAATTGGGGCGGGGCACCCGTGAGAAATCAAAGATTTGAAGGAAGAGGTTATGATCCTAGACGAACTTATGAATCTGTAATTCCCGGAACAGGAAGTGGAGTTCAAAATAATGTGCAAAGGAATTATCATAACAATCAGTCGACGAGAATTGGAAGAAATGATCAAATAAACCATGTAAGATTTTATCGAGGAAATAATCAGCGAATAAGTAACTTAAACAGGGGTAGAGGTACTAGTTTATTTAGTGCAAATCAAAGAGATTTTAGGGGTGTGAGATTTGAAAGAAGTAATCAAAATGAAATAGTCGAAAATACACAAAGCACAGAGAATGATGCGAATATAAACGATAGCACCAACCTAACCAACAATGAAAGTATTAATTAAGGGCCGAATAGGTGAATGGAATTTCAATTTCATTGCGTTGTTAATTCCACATTTGGCAAGAGATGTAATTGTGGGTAATGATTTATTATATGAATGGCAAAGTGTATTGAATTTCGAAATGCATGAAATGAAGGTTAAGACAGAAAATGATTTATTAGTAATAAAATTATTGGAAGAAGATGGAAGAAAAGAAGAGAACAGGGATAATATAAATAATGAAAGGTTTTTTGTGGAAGATATACTTTTGCAAGAAAATGGTAATATTGAATACGATGAAAATGAAAATTGTGGGAAGAATTTAATTATTGATGGATTGCAAAATAATGTAACTGACCTTGAAAAGCATTGTTGCCAATTATATACAATACAAGATAAGAACGGCGGAAGCCAAGTGGAAGAAGAAATAGAATTCCAGAGAATATTACAAGTAAAGTTAGAAAACACATACAATTTAGACCAAGCGAGAAAAGAACAGTTGAAATTGTGTATATTAAAGAATAGAAAAGCCTTTAGTTCAAAACCTGGACTGTGTAACAAATACACACACACATTTAAAGTGAATGATACTGCTCCCTATACACATAAAAGCCGACCTTTACCCATAGCTATAAGACAAGCATTTCTAGAAGCAAGTGTGGATACAAGAGATTTGTAATCAACGGAGTACTTATTGTTAAAATAGTTAAATAATAAAACATGTATATTATTGTTAAATGTCAATATATTGTTGTATTTTAATTAATGTTCATTTATTGTTGTGTTTTATGTATGTTATATTTATGTTACAGTTCATTGTTGTAAACGAAATTGTTAATTGGGGCCATTCTTCGAAATATATGGAAACAGATTGTTAATTCCTTTATTTGGTTATTTTCCATATATTTCGAAGAGGGGCATTTGTAACAGTATTTTTATGTTCGTGGGAATTGTAAATATATATAAAAATGTATGTAGTTGTGTGATTGGCCGAAGTAGTGGTGTGACGTGGTGTGACGTGGTGTGACGTGGTGTGATGACGTGTCAGTGAATCGGCCAATCACAAAATAAGGTGGGAATTGCTATGGGGACAAGAAAATCAATAATCTAAGAAAAAGTGAGAATCTTGTGTCTTGCTTGAGAAAGAGGAAAGATGTTACGATGATTGTAATTGTAAAGGAAAATTAATAAGATTCAAAAAGTGTTATTCAATATTTATAATAGATAAGAGTGAATCATAGTTCATATTATATAATTAAATAATATATTACAAAATTGGACTCATCTAAATTTTATTTTCACCAAAAATCCGCATCCACACCTGAGAAAAGATCTCACGACTCTCAGTAGATTAAAACTCGACTTGGATCTTACAAAAAGTTGGCTTGCTTCTTATTAGTTGAAGATGAACGAAAATAAAATCCCGTTACAACATTAAAAAAAAATTACAAAGAAAATAACAGTACTGAGACGTTTAAGAATGGACGGTACACTAGTCTTAAAATTCTGTACACTCTTAATGCAGGGGCAAAGAATAATTAAAAATGTCATGACTTCAAGTGTTGAACTATCTGAACCTTTAATAATGGAAATGCGGGAAACGCTATGCAATAATTGTCTATTTTGGAGATCTGCATGTTTTTTTGTACTACATTTTCGTCTGATGCTTACCGTAGGATGTACAAGATAGTACGTATTTCATTCTGAATCAAAATGACTTCATAGACTACCCCAGAAAACTCAAGATATGCATTTTAATTATAATGAAAATATTTTTAAAATATAATATTCTATTAAACCCGTTAGCATAATTTTATTGACATTAAAATGTTGAGAAATAGTCTATTTAAAGGGTAGTACCTGCTTGAAAATATTCGTGTGATATCTTTGGAACATATCATACATAAATAACAAATTTTCTATTTCTTTTATGAGCTATGCTGTTCTCGCACACATACACATACACACACACACACACATACACACACACACACACACACAAACACACACACACACACACACACACAAACACACACACACACACACACACACACACAAACACACACACAAACACATACACACACACACACACACACAAACACACACACACAAACACATACACATACACACACACACACACACAAACACACACACACATACACATACACACACACACACACACACACAAACACACACACACACACAAACACACACACATAGTATCTTTTCCTAAAATGTCTTTTATGGGTCGACAATGCATTCTTCTGAAACTGCAGTGTCGAATGTTTAGGAGAATGCAGTACTTTCCATAACACTATGATAATAGTAGGTTGGCCAGGATGCATTTGGTTACAATTGTAAAATAACTCAACCCTAGCTGCATATTTTAATTTGCTATAAGTATATTATTTTTTTACGGATGCAGCGTGGTAGGTCCTCACACCACCAGTAACGGTCTTATTTCGCTTTTCATCCAAATACAGCAGATGATCATCTGAACCAATAGATCGTAATAAAATAAAATAAAATAAAATTGAGGCTGTCTCTAAAAAGTTATTTCTTTAAACGTTTGGGAAAACTGTTACTTTAGACCAGATATGAATGAAACGGCACGGCACGAGGGGTCCATGCCAATGCACATCCTTGGCAGATATGTGATGAGAAAAGTTGGTCGGAACGAAGTGTGTTGTTTTTTTCAGTGTGTCCGTACGCTTCACCTGTTGCCTAAATTGAATGGCGGGTGGGAGGGGGGCGTTGGAAAATGGGTCAGGAGCAGGTGACCAGCGGTAATTAATTCGAGACCTCGCTCCACTTGCCTGCATGCTGCTGTGCACAAAGCGCCCCCAAGTGGTTACATATTGTATGTGGCAAACAAGCCAGAGTTTACTCAAAATAATATGTGTACCATGACCACTAATACATCTTATGCTGTCACAATAGAACAGATGGAGTGAAGCAAGATATGTATCTTCCACTTGCAGTGAAACTTGAGTAATTCGAAGGCGTTTAATTTGAAATAATTTTTAATTCGTTCGTTTAGAGTGATGCATAAATACATAGTGCAAAATACCACAAATTGCACGTACATGACTTTTATTCAAACATAATTTTAATTCGAAGCAAAAGATCTCCGAAATGAAACAGTTATGGAATGTGCTGGCGTGTGGCACTTCGGGAGGTGACTCTACTATATTAGGTAACATTTTAATTCTAAAATCGAGATTTCTGTTTTTACGAAGCGATATGTCTCCTGTCCTCTTTCTTTAACAAAATGATGGCTTAGCTGTTAATCATAACCGCCAACGGTAATAGCTGTTAGCAAATGAAAGACTTTCATTGTGGAGGGGTGAGAACCAATATGTACGTTTGCATCTTTTTTTTTCTTCCAGTTTCGCCAGCGTCTTAGATTTGTTTTTGAAGTAAGTTTGCAAACCACTGAGCGGGATGGCTCACGTGGTTTGGTCTGTGGCCAGCATTCGGGAGGCCCGGGTTCCATTCCCATGGCCGACCTAACTGACCCTTATTTTTGCGGGGTTTTCCTGGGTAGACAGGCAAATTCTGGGTGGGTTAATTACATCCCCTGAACTTCCTGTTTCACATAATTTCTTCTCTGGTTGTCTGTTTCAGGTAGAAGTGTTGGTACATGTCTCGACGGTCCATATAAAACTTTCTTTTCCGGTAGGACGGTCTCCGAGCCCAATCTAGTGGGGCCGTTTCCGGACCGCAGTTGGGTGAGCTGCCGGGGAGTTTCCAACTGGTAAAGTGTAGACACCCTGCCCTCTGCACTGTCGTGCCTCCTTGGGACCACCGCTTTCTGTTTCCTCTCGCTTTATCCTTCCTCCCGGGGATGCCCCACTTAGAGGCATAGGTACAATAGATCAAGACTGGTCACAGTGCCGAATCCCCTCGGCACCGTAATCCAATCCAAGTATGCAAACTGAAGTGTTACTGCAAAAGTTGTCATTACTTTTCCGACGAAGTTATATCTAGTGATGTGAATCGATTTCACCTGTTTTAGTTATCACAAAAAATTCCATGGAAAATAAAAATAGCTTCGTTTATATATTCGTTTATATAAACTCCTCTCTGTTTACGACTGACTCTTGGCGAGTCGTCACCTTCTTAAATACCTCATTGATAAATTTGAGACTGTTCCACAACAATAAAGAAACCGAATATTCTATCACCTTCCAGAAGTGTAACTTAATCTATGCCGGCAAGTCCTTTATCTCAGCTATCTTTATTTGCCGGCTCTTTGTATACACAAGCCGCGCTATCGTAGATAACGGCTTCGCGACAATATCATTTCCTCAAAGGTTTAATTCTGTCGATGTCTTCCTTGTTCTTCATTAACTGAATTAAATTTAAAAATAACACTGTGCAACAGCAAAGAACACTTTACATAGAAGTAAACGATACCTAGTACGAGTACAGAATCTCAGGTGTTGTAGGCAAAATAATGAATTTTAGGGAAATGAAATTAGGGCAAAATGGTCTAATTATTAACTCTTGTCCTTCAGTAATATTCCTTAGGCTATTAACAATTGTTAACTGCGTTTTTCGCTTGAAGTTGATATTAGGCCCGGAATTATTAGTTAGCCTATAGGAGTCCATTCTATAAAAGCGTGTTTTTTTTTTCAGAAGCACGTTTTTCTTTTAAAACTTTCCATGAAACCGAACTATTCATAAAATTAATTACACCTCTTACACATCTAAATATGAACTTTCTTTAACGATAGCATTAAAACCTTTTTTGTTCTAAGCGTACAAATGTTCACCTTTTTTTTTAAATTAACATCAAAAAATTCTTCTATATATCCAGAACAAAGAACCTCATTATAAGTATCTCTATATTAAGGTTTCTCTATGGACAATAATACCTATACATTACAAAAATATGAAATGTTGCTCTCAGTAAAATTTGAGATGTAATTAGTAGATAAAATGCTAAAAATTAGAATTTTCAAAGCGGTGCCTCAGTCTTCCTAACGAAAGTTGATACATTCCCATATAAGCATTTATCTACCATTAATATATTATCATTCCACTTTTTTACTCGCCCAGGATTAATAAATATGACGGAGATTGTTTGAGTTAGGTAATTTTATATTTAATAGCCTTATATAAGTGTAAACAATTGGCTGAAAGTAGATATATAAAATCAACATTACTTGTCTATCTTTGTTTTAATCATAGACATAGAATAAATACCTTAATGTAATCCAAGATTACAGGTTACGATTAAATGCATCCAATGAAATTGGGATCGTTGCACCATATTTCTGAACAACGATTAAAAATGGATTCCTTTTTCTTTAGTTTGTTTCTTTGTTTACTTGTAATTAAATTGTACAATAATTACATTCTTTTGTCAATGCTGTTTTCAGCTACTAAGGGACATATAATGAATAGCGGTATTCTTTTAAACTAAGGCTTCAGTTTCGGGTGCAGCACCGTTTACAAACACACGGAAATAGCGACTCTAGGGAATGAGCGCCATGTTTCCTAGAAATAAAAGCAGTATCTAGTTGAGTCAGTCCGATATTGTGGTAATTAGATTTTCCCTGGTTGTAACAGAAGCTAATCTAGCCGCAGTGCGGCTTACCTGTGGGATGTAATAGGGTCAATAGGATGTCCACGGATGCTACAGGGGACGATTGTGTTTGTAGTTGGTTAGGAGTACGACCACTACACAACGTTTATTGTTTGTGCTGTCGAACAAGTGAACAACGCCGTTTAGATTTGCATCAGATCACTATTTTATTCTGAGTGGTCTGAATTAGCTTGTGCTGACATGGACATTAACCAGTTAACTAACTGAATGTTCTGCTCTAATCTTATGACAACGTTTTTTTATTGATGTTTCACCAGAAATACCTATTCTGAAGTTCTCGAAACCCTTGAGGAAAAGTATCCTGTGTATCTACATGTCAAAAATAAATGTAGAATATTGTTGATATTAATGATGAGATATGAAACTTTTTATGAGATTGTAACGCCTATAACGCATTAATACACTCACAGATAAAACAGGTATTCGCTGTTAATTTGAGGTCATCTTCGTTGTGGTTCAATTTTATATAATTAGAACATTTCCGAATCCATAATTATGCCCAAAGGGTATAAGACAACTTCTTGTAGCATTTGCCACCTTCAAAGCATTACATTCTGTATTTTACATTGTCTTAAGTGAAAGTGAATATGAAGGGAATGTTTGGAAGTTTGCAATTTGCCATTCATCAAAACTCGTTATTGCGCTGTCTTTTATTTTAAATTGAATTACCATTTGTTCTTAATCTTTATAAGAATGATAAAAGGGACAGTGAAACACAACCCAAAAGAAAAAAATAATTGGGGTATAAGGAAAAGATGACAAGTCGATTTGACGGAGGTCGAATACCGCAATAGGTATACTACTTGAAAATGTACTACAACTTAACCGAAAATTCTCTAATTACTTGTGTTGCTGAGCGGTTTAAAATCCATATTCTTATGGAAAAGTTACTTTAGGTCTTTAACACAGAAAATATAGACAGCATTCTGCAAAACAGAGGAGCTAAAGATTTCAAAATCAAAGTAAAACTTCTGGATTTTCCCCCTAGGGACGGGTCCTCGATATATGGAATACTTTAATACTCCTGATTCTTGCATGGTATCGGCTTTGAACGATACTTCAGAAAATTTGCTCGATACTTTTTCGATACTTCGCTGGTGATTCTGCAATATTTATTTTATTTTAGAATCATAAAATATTATTGCCGCAAGTAGAACATGAGTATCGAACTATAGGGTATCGTGGAAAATATCTTGTATCGATATCGAGAGTCGAGTATCGAGGAAAACTGGTATGACCCATCCTTATTTTTTCTAATATTAGATCCTTTTCAAGCATGTCTGTTGCTATAGCTAATTTAATTCGGAGAATGTCATTAATGTGTTCTTTTTTGGGGGGCGGGAATGTTGGCAATATAGTGTGGTTATTAATAAAATGTTGCGAATGAAAATATTGTAATGTCCTATTTCGCCAGCTGGCGTTAACAAATGTAACGTAGGAATTGTCACAGCATTAACAAAAGTTTTAAAATTCTTGCATTTCACTAACTTGTTTTCTGAGAATGTTAACAAACACGTGTTAACGCTGAGAGACTTGAAAATATTACATATATAGAAGGCTGTAGATGAATCGCAGGTATTATTTTCTGAATGTACTGCGATGCGCTTTTGTTTTTATTTTCGTGCACACACAGCTGAAAAAAATGGCGGGTGAACAAACTCAGAAGAGAAGCAGTGGGACAAGTTTCTGATCAATCGAGAAATAATGGTTACTTCAGTAACTAAATATAAGGATAATGTAGAAAATAAGAGGACAGATGCGGTAAATGTGAAAGAGAAAGGTGTGACGTGTGAAAAGATTGGAAAAGAGTTTAATTCGAATGCAACTTCGCCAATATTACATAAATTTAAAACAATATGCAAAGAAGGACAGAAGTGTCGAGATAATTGAACGTTGCAAGACGGAAGGTGGACAATGTATTATCCTCAGAATTCAGTGAATTATAAAAACGCAAAGTTATTAATACTTGAAGCAAAGGCAAGGTCGGGATATTCCTATTCGATGAATGTTCTAACCTCTCTTGTACTTCCTCAGTAATCTTCATAGCAACTTGTTTCGACAATCTATAAACTCCATAGAAAATCTTATTCTGATAGATTCCCAAAATCATTTCTCCTCATAGGCCGTTCTCTGTTACGAATGCCATTTATACAGACGGCCTAAATATAGCAAATCGACATCAACAGCTGCGTTTTCGCCCGCCATCTTGATTCTTAGCAATTCTACAATTGTTAACGACTTAACAGAAATTTGGCATGTAAGGTTAACAAAAGATTTAACACGTGTGTTAAGCTAATACTTGTTGATGAAATGCAATTTTTGTTACAAGAATTGCTTAGCAAACATCCCTTTCAAACCGTCTTAACAACTGTTGATGAAATCGGGCACAACAAAAATAAAAACTTTAGTACTAATTATAGGTACTAATTCAGAAGTACTTCTGAATTAAAAATGCGAGTTATTGCCTCAAAAAGGAGAAAGAACAAATTTAACTTAATAATTTGGAATTTATAGCTATTGAAAGTTCAATAAGTATTCAGCGATTAAGTATCTTCAGAATAAAACTAATCCACATTACAAAAGTGACTACTCGAAAACAAAAGAAAACACACTTTTACAGGATCATTCATTTTAATTACATTACAGAATATATCCAGAAATATTTGGAGTTTATTAAATATTATCATCCTCCCTCAAATAATGATTAAGGGGATTTTCTTATCTTCTTTCTTCCTTTCATTTATGTTGCTTTTTTTTTTTTTTTTTTTTCAAAGTTCTGTGGCCACACATAGGGACTTTGTCATGAGGAAGAACTTATTACGAGTTTTAGGATTGTAGAAGGGAGAACCTTGAAATTATTGTACATCGTGAAAAATTGCATGGTTATGTCTACAGCATATTCTGGAGGATCATAAAGACCGACAGAATAAACAGTATATGACAAAGGTTTTGAGGATATCAACCTAGCGAAACTGTTTTCTAATGATAACAATGACGTGTAACAGAGATGATTGTATAAACAAATGATGGGGAGATAAATAACTGTAACAAATAACTGCATTAAACATTATGAAGAAGCCAAGGCAAAGGATTGTCATTATCGATGCAATTTAAGAATTGAGGAAAGAGCAATTCGTTTCGCTTGTGTGCCGAAGATAATTAGCGTTGTATAATCTGTCTCAAAGTAGAAAGTTCCTGTACACATGGGAGTTGAGTTATGCTGTTCACAGACTAACACGGACAGACCTTTTGCTAATTTTTTTATTGAGGAGTCATAAAACATGTATTTTCAGTAAAATCCTGGAATGGAATTGTTGATTGAAATGTAGTCTTTCCTAATTACTCTAAGAGAAATTAAAATATAAATTAAAATAAGGCTCTATAACTTTAATGTTTAATAAACAACACATATTTTTTTGAAATAAATAACTTCATTGATTTTGTTGTGAATAAACGAGGTTCTGTTGCTTTTACAGGAGAACGCTAATTCTACCTGATTACATTAAAGCATACCATAGAGAAGAAATGGAGCAATAAAAAGTAATTAAATATTGACGTATCCCTTGGTTCCTCTGCTTGGATTTTGAATGTAGAATACACATAGAAATGACCCGTAACTAATTATGAGAAAAAGCTTTGTTTTGCAGTAGTATTATTTGTGGGAAATTGAACAAATGTTTTATTATTATATCAAATTTGCCACACTTATTGGAAGATTTTCATCAAGGTAGAAGGTGTCTTCGGCAACAATTTAACAATCTTTTCCACATTCAAGCTATCACAGAGCATGCAGTGAACCGTGTAATGACCAGCTGCCAGTGCAAAGACAGTATCTGGACCCGGAGATTTGTATCCCATTACGGCAGCTAAGCATTACGTTTAAACCAATTTGTCTCGTATGCTGTAGATAGGTACATGACAAAACCTAACAGCAGCAACTGGGGCACACATCCCCTACAGTTAATCACCTCAGACCGCATTGGCAGCCATGTCGTACTGCCAAGACAGTTTTGTTTCACTGAAAACTAATTCGCAAGGACGGAAGTTCTGCAGACACAACTCCGAACTTCTCTTTGTTGGGATCACGCAAATACAATGCCAACGTTTATTGAATCCTTGTGATTCACGGTGACATAGCTTCATATGAAAATTGAATGTGTTATATTCACTCAAACTTCACGCTCTTCCACCGCCATTTTTAAGGTAAATTATTCTATCTTTAGCTATTTCTTGTTAATCCAGATAAACTATCAATTCCCATTTATCCTTGCAGATCCTAAATGAAACAAAGTTTCTATAAAAGCCAACCAAGGTTTTCATGGAAAAATCGAGGAGGTGCGTGACATTTACTGCAGTAATTAAAATCGTGCATGTTGCTATTATGTCTAACGTCGCGTGCCAACTGCGGAAGTTTTCCGAACAATTCTTCGAAATTTCTAAGAAACAAAATCCACGGAATGATGGTCTCTCATAAATATTAGAATGTTTTGAAAATTTATGTAAGATTTTCACTAGTCAAATTTTATTATTATGCAGTTTCTGGTAATAAGACCAGTGGCGAAGCGTGCAATGAGCTGGAAGCGCCACTCCCCGAGGAACTTCAGAAGAAAAAGAATAATATACAAAATGCACGTGAAACAATATTTTATTTGCTCTGGATGTATTTTCAAAATGTATTCGCAAACATCTGCGGTGTTTCGGGCAGTTGGACAGTTGCTGATAATGTTCGAGTGACAAGTTCCGCGAGCTCATTCAATAGTGAATATTTCTGTTATTTACGCATTCCTAACCTTGAATACCATGCTTTGTAAGATTCCGGAAGCAATGCGATTCTTCGACAGTTGGGAAGCACTGACAGATTCTGTCATGTGAAGTCTCTGTAGCGTGTAAAGAGAAGTTGATTTTGTTTGGTTCTACGTGGTGCTTTTAAATACAACTATAGCATTATCAATATTATGTTACGTAGATTGTTATTTAGTGCCGACGAATAGGAAATTGTTGCAAAGTTTTAAGTTATTAGCAAAAGTTTGTGAATTGCATACGTTCTCCGTTTTAGGCTGTTCACGCAGTGTGGGCCAGCTCTTGGAAAAATTGGAACGTCTGAGTGGAGAGGAGAAGCAGGAATGTCTGCTTGTAGTGTGACTAGTCTTGCAACGCAAGGAGGGCCTATTGTGACTGCACAGTACAAAGAGTATTGAAGCCTTATTTCTTTGTGTTCCAGAGGTAGTCCTGGTCGGGCGGGGCAATTTTTCTTTTTCCCCGTCCGGGTATCTTCTGCCGCAGTACCTAGCCGCTTTGCGGCTTAACCTGCGAAGTGAGTCAGGTATGGTTTATAGTGATCTGCTGGGGGTAGGTTGTAGTTTTGTTTGAAATTTTTGTTTGGATGCCCTTGAGTAGTCTCAGAAGGCAGCAGCTTAGCGGTTTTATTGCGTTCTTCCGTTGAGGGAGAATCGGTTTAGTGTTTTTGCCCCGTTTTGATTACGGGTGGCCTAACGCTTGAGCCATCAGGCGTAATATGAATTTTGGAATTTATGGGGTTTGCCTTGGGTTAACCAAGGGGCCCCAAGACGTCTCTGGGGAGTTTATATGATGGCAAGCGTCTTTGCTCCCTCTGATCATATCTGCCCAGAGAGTTCACCAAAGGGTTGCCATGGGTTTGGATTTTGTCGTACATAGATTGTGCCCTCTCTCGGATGACATCGACAATGTACGGGATCTTTGAATGTTCATGAAGGATCTGGGCTGGAAATGTCCAGTCTGTATCGTATATTATTCGGAGCGCCTCGTTCTGCAGCGTCTGGAGTCTGACGAAAGTGGTATTTGCCACTGTTCCCCAGATATCACAGCCGTACAAAATCATGGGCGGGATGATCGCCCGATACAGCTGGAGTTTGAGACGGAGGGGCATGGTTGAACGGAATATTGGGTATCGGTTCCTGAACGCGACGTGTCCAAGCTGGATCTTGCCTTTGACGTGCGGAGCGTAAGTTAATTTGCGGTCCAGCGTCACTCCGAAATACTTCGCCGTTTGCACCCATGGGATTCCACGGCGCCATAAAACGAAGTTCTGCTGCAACCGGTTGGCTCTGGTTTTCGCCAGGAGAATTGCAGAGCTCTTCTCCGGGTTAGTTGCCATTCGCCATTTTTCGCTCCATTCGCCAATGGCCCGGAGCTGGGCTTGGATCTGCCGAAAGCTATACCTCGGGTTTCTGTTTACCGCGAAGATCATGAGATCGTCCGCATTCTGACAGGTGTGGGTGTTGTGGTGTGTAGGTATGTCGGCCATGTAAGCTGCAAAGAGTGCCGGTGACAGCACGTTGCCTTCCGATAATCCAGCGTCAATGGGCCGCTCGGTTGACAGCTTTCCCTCCATCTTTACTCGGAAGCTTCGGTTTCCGAGGAAACCGGCCACCAAGGAAATGTATGGACGGGGAACTTCATGCTCTATGAGTTTGTAAATAAGCCCCTCGTGCCAGGTAGTGGCGAATGCCTTCTCCACGTCTAGCAAGACTGCTACCGTTTTAGAGCTTTCCTGGAATCCCAGGGAGGCCTTCTCGGCAACCCGCAGTAGTTGCTCGGTCGTGGAGTGGCCAGAACGGAAGCCAAACTGGTGTTCCGGGATTAGGCCCCTTTCCTCTAAGTGAGCTAGGAGCCGGGAGAGGAGCAGATTTTCGAAAACCTTCGACAAAATTGGTAGAAGGCTGATGGAACGGTAACTGGAAGGGAAAACCGGATTTTTCCCCGGTTTTAAAACGCACTTCTTTGTGTTATGAGGGAGAACTGAATATAATTAAATTGGCAAGACTAAGAAAAAAAACTTCTTAATAATGATATCGGCATGCAGAGCAAATGTGTTAACACAGTTATGTGGCACTTTAATGAACATATGTATGATACAGTTCCATGGTTATTTGGGTGTCTTACATTGCAAAAAATGTTTTGTTGGCCATGCCTGCTATTTTAGATGGCTGGGCATATATAAAACTCATTTGTCTCTCTTATTTTAAAGAAAATTATTACTAGGAGCTTCCCGCATTTTGAAAATTACGCCTCGCTACTGAATAAGCCAATACATTTTGAAGAATCGTTATATTAAACACATATGCAGCAGAATTAAACATAGGATGCTGAAAACAAATCAATGACAAAAAGTTATAAAAGGCCGAAAAAACTCAATAACTGTATGGTAGCTTGTGATGTCTAGTAGATCTGTAATAAAGAGATGTTCAAATTTTTATTGAAATAAACCAAACATAAATGTTTTACCCTGGGGCGTTTCGTCATAAGGGCGCGAGGGCGCACGCCCCCTTAAAAATCTTACGGAATTAAATGAACCATGCCCTTGTGACTATTAAGGATAATTTACTTTTAAAGTTTAAGAAAGCTTCATAGGGTGTAAAAGTGATGTTTTCATACCTACAGCATACGGCTCGGTGCGGTAGGAATAGCGCTCACCTGCTGCATTTCCACGTAACTAAACGCATGCAGCTCTGGAGGTGGTGAGGGAGTGGAGGAAGCACTTCATATGTGCTTATCCGGCGCGGTTCTGTCCACGCTTAGCGCTGTCCGCAGAGTAGTATTATAGTGTTAAAATGTACGGTTTGTTATTTTAGTGCTCTTTGTGGAGTTAGGAACATAAACAGAGTGTTACAGGTGGCTTTATAAAATCCAATGACTAAAGAATGATGGATAACTTTGTAAACTCACTAATGGAAGTGCAATTTTCAAGGTTGACCTACTTAAAAAAAGTACAATTGAAATCACTGGGTAGACCAACGCCGGGATTCTTGATATTAAAAGAAATTGAAACTAATAAAAATGAAAATAGTCTTACTGACTATACAGTTAAACTATGCAGCTGATACAGTAATGAAGGAGCATTTAGAAACAGCCACAGTATTTAAACGAAAACAGTACAGAATGATCTATTAAACTGCATGTTAAAAGTGTGTAGGGAGAAAATAGAGCAACAAATACGGGCTTCTCAGTTTGTTGCCATTCAGTGTAATGTGCCAACTGACGCTTCAAATCACTGTCAGATGGTTTTCGTATTCCGTTATGTATATGAGGAATTCGTATATGAGAGATTTTGGACTTTTTTGAATCCTGAAAGAAGAGATGTGGAATCTTTGACGAAGTGTATAAGGAATGAAATCAAGATCGCTCAGAGCTGAATTAACGAGATGGAATTACAATATTCGTACCGTCAATGTTGTGTACGAAAACATAGAAAACCTGAGAGATTGCTTCGAAAATTATTGAAAATTATACAACCACAATAATCGAAGCCAGTAGCTATAGGAGAGCTCTTGTAGACTCAAATTTTATTTTTTGGCTAATATTTTCCACAAAATCCTAGCGTATGTAGATATTTTGTACCAGCAATTCAAAAGAAGAGCAAAGATGGTGAAAAGCATCGGAATGACATCCTTATATTTAAACAACAAATGGAAAAGGAAAGACTAAATATTGATGAAATACGCATAAACTTATGTGAAAGTTTTCAGCAGCCGCCAAAGAAAACAAAAGGTATGTAATGTGCAAGGGTTGGAGACGTCAAAGTTTGTAAAGTCATCACAGCTACTGTTATAGATAGCTTTGCTCATAATGGGCATTTAGCAGCTGCATCTTTGCTATGTCACAATTTAAGGATTTCTGAGAACGTTTCCCAGAAGAAATTTTCCATCCTCAACAGCAAATCCTCTTTACGAGTCGAATGTACGCTGCTACTATACAAGAGTATTCTACGACCGCTTCTTCTATATGCCAGTCCTGTATGGGGATGTACTTCACCTACTCATATTCACCAACTCCAGGTGTTTCAAAACAGGATATTGCGATTGTCTGTGAACGCCCCGTGGTACATCCGAAATGCACAGTTGCATAGAGAATTGGACATAGTCAGCATTTATGACCACATCTCTACAACGACAAGCAGATTCTTTGCTCACCTTCCTTATGTATCAGGTACTTTATTCTTCCAACTGGGACGTCGCCTGGATGTTGCACCAAGACTGAAGGCACGCTTGCCACACGACACTTTATTTCTATAATGTTTATCTATTCTGTAATGAAGAAGTTATTTAATTTATACTCACACTAAATCAGACCAGTTTGTTTGAGGACTCTAATATGAGTATCCTCTAATTCTGTATACTTTAATTTTATTAGGTATATAGCTCCACAATTTCTATAGCACAAACTGTGCTGAGCAATTGAAATAAAAATTTAAAAAAAAAACACGAGTGGTGCAGTACTGTCCTTTTCTACAGCAAGGAAAATTACGCACAGAAGTTGGAGCTAATTTACAGACGAAATGACTTGAACATTCAAGGAGCATTGAAACGTTTTCAGTTCATATACGAAAATAACCTTTCGTCAGTGTTCAGCGAAGCCACAAATTTTGAAAATTGTCATAAGAACGCCAATGACGACTGCGGAGGCTGAAAGTTGATTTTCCACTCTAAAAAGGATCAAAACGCTTTTAAGAAATACAGTGACAAACGGCAGACTCAATGCCTTAGCAATGCTCTCAATAAATAAGGACCTTATCAGTAACATGCAGGATTTTGATGAAAGAGTGATGGAAAATTTCGTTAAATTAAAGAACAGAAGACTTTATTTTGTATATAAATAGACCAAAAGTATAATTCATGATAAAATGAACAAATGAAAATACGAGTGTATGTACAGTGTATGAAACTGTGGCAGCTTATGTGGCAAACATTCTGGATTTGGTTGAGTTTGAACGATGTTCTAATACCATCCTTTTATATGTAGCATGCAAATTAATATAGCAGCTTAGGACAAAGATCGTGTTAGACTTGCTGTGCTTATTTCTGAGGTATATATTACAAGTTAAGAACCACTATTTCCGTTCGTTATAGGGGTAGAATTTGAAAGAAAAAAATGTTCTTAAAATTTACAGGTGTAATAATTTATTGTTGTCAATACTTAGCAAGCAAAACCGTTTCCGCCATTGGTTTTACCAGGAAACAGTTCAGTAAAATTCATGTTATTCGTTTAGAAATCATGTCTAATAAAATACAGAGATTTAAATTTATAATTTGAGTACTCCTCTCTAAACTAGAACCTCATAAGTTTCGGTTATGGAGATCAGATATTTTGGATATTATCAAAATGATAAAAGAAAATGACTTTTTCTGAATGTGAAACTTACAGCTATAGTATTCCATACGAGTATTAACGAGTCAAGAAAGAAAATGCAATATTTGGATAGATACACTATTTTAGAATTATCATAAAGACACTGTCTGCTAATAAATCTATAGAAAAAGGCAATTTTAAATAAGAATACTGTGAATTTGTGGGTTCGTAGAACTAAAATTCCAATTTGCCGAAATTCTAAATGTTCTTTATTTCCGTAGTAGTGCAATGTTCAATTCTCACGTAACAACATTACATCACATATACAACACAATCTTCCAAGGTCGATGACAATAACAAACACCGTTCAGTTAACATCAGCTCTCGTTACAACAACACTCTCAGCTGTTCTCTGCTTATCTCTCCCGCGACTGTCTTAAAACTGTCCGGTGGCGTGTCACAATCTATTACATATATATATCATTGATAAGTTCGATATATTTCCGGAATAAACATGAATTCGAATGTTCTATACAACAATCAAGATATCACTAGAATGTTCCAATTACCTCACTTATCTGTGTCGGTAAGTCGTCTCAGTTATACACAATCCGACTGTTATCTTTAGCTGCAGGCTCTTTGTGTACACAATCCGCGCTTATCTCTCGGCACCGAAACTTCCGTGCTTTCGCCACGACAATACGTTAGGTTATACATTTAAAATTAAAGGATTTTTGACAAATCAAGTGCGTATTATGTGCAAAATTATTAAATATGGAAATGAGACAGCTAACCATGTAATTCAAAACATCGGAAGAGAAAAACTATTTCTCTGTTGGTTTAGTTCCGTAACCAGACATCCGTATTTCCAAGCTTTAAAGGCAGGATGAAAGAAAAGTAGGTTGAACAGTGCAACTCTATATACGTGATACGGTACATAATAACTACCCTGCGGTATACTTCGCATAGCCTGTAGACGTGAGCACCAATATTCAAGAACCAGAACCTTCTGATTGTTTTGATATCTCGAACGTTCTGGAAGCTCCCAACGTAAGCCAGTACTATCACTCTGGATAGTGACTCTCTCGAAAGCGCTAGTGAGCAAATCAGCGACTATGCATCAATGGCTCCCCTTTAAATAAATGAATAGCAGTAGGACTTAAAAAGATGACAGAGTATTGAAGTAGGCTTTTAAAAATCGATTTGATATGACAGAGTGGTGTACAAATATCAAATAGCTATGTCCCATGTATCTTATATTAAATAAAATTACTGCTACTATCTTAGTAATGGTGTGTACACTTAAACATTACTTCTTTAAATATACTCTTCAGATACTACGTATTTTTATGGCAAATCCTATCGTAAATTTTAAGTAATTTCATTTTTCAGTACGTTTTACATGCCTATGTTGGTTTGTAATTATTACTGAGTCTGTTATACATTATAGTTAAACAGCAAAGAGGCGTTTATAATGAATATTTATATCATTTTAGGTCAGAGCTGTGCTTTTAGAAGAAAAAAAAAAGCAATACGTAATCGCATTAGTGAACAAAGCGATGCGTAAATTAAGTGATCGACTTCCCACTTGTAATTCATTGACTTTATGCTTTGTTATACAAGTAAAACCTATTCTATTAGTGCACGAAACAGTGCAACGCTGACGTTAGGAGAGTAATGTCGGTATTGCAACCTTGCTTCAATACAAAAATCTCGGTACAGAAGCCGATATAGGTATTCGAACGTAAATATATTTATTACTTGTATTCTTTTAAAGCTACGCAGAAAAATATACGTAAATACAACTGGTACAAAGTAAACTTGAGTCTTTCATTAAACATATAAACTCACAAATAGCAACTGAAACTAATTTGCACTACAAGGAGAAATAAAACGGTTACTTTACATCTGGACATAAGTATTCGAACAGAGACCTGCTAGTATCTTTGAATTACTGCTGATAACGTTTGGGCGTTGTCTGTATGTGTTGTTTAGTGACTGCAGAGTCCATATTTCTCCACTCTGTTTGAAGAAGTTCTTTCAGATGGTCATTGTTTATGATGTGATGCTTCCTCACACGCTCCTCGAGTTCCTTCCAGATGTTCTCTATAGGATTTTAATCTGGAGATTGGGGCGGTGTCCTCAAAGTGTGAGGAGTATTGTACACGATCCAAAGCCTTACAATTTCAGCAATATGCTTCGGATCATTGTCCTGCTGGAAGTAATAATCATGCCCTAATCACAGCTTCTCTGCACACTTTTTAAGATTGTTTTAAAGAATCCTGTTGTATTCAAATTTGTCCATGATGCCATCTATGAACACCAGTTCCCCAAAGACAGATGAAGCTATACAGCCACATACCAGCACACTACTGCCACCATGTTTCACTGTAGCTACCATGTCCTTAAGTACCCATTCTGTATTTGGCGGTCTTCACACTTTAAGACGTCCATCACCCTTGTATAAGCAGAATTTGCACTCGTCCGACCACAGAACGTTATCCCAGAATTCTGTTGGTTTCACCACATATTGTTTAGCAAATTCTATACGCTTTTTTTATTCACCTTATTAACATATATTTTTCTTCCTAGGAACGTTAGCATTGTACCCAGTACTATTTAAAGCCCGTTCAACTGTTCTGGTGTGAACCACAGTGCCAGAATATTGCTCAAGCCATACTCTAATCTCAGATGCAGTGAATATCAGATTCTGCTTCACCATTTTTATTATTTGCCTCCTCTCTCTGATGATGCGTTTAGAAGGTGCGCCATTATTAGTTTATTTACAACAGTATTTGTCTGTTTGAAACGTTGAATTATGCAGAACACTGTAGTTTTGCTTCGTTAATGGTTTTAGCACTTTCAGAGAGAGATTTCTTTTGTGGAAACGTAGAGTCAGACTGAAAAATTCAATGCCATAGCCGGGATTTGAACCACGGATCTTCTGGTTTCCGTCCAGCCGCACTACCATTGTGCTACTATGGCCAACGTGCCGATATGACATTAAATTCTCCAACTGACTCGTATTTTCCCGGTAAACCACTTAAGAGTTCTCATAAACACATGAGACAACTACCTTAATGGCGACTTACTACATGTAAGTACTTTAAGGCCCGGGATTTATAGTTAACCACTATTAGGTTAATTAATGGAAATTAATTATTCTTTCACACTGGCCGTGTGTAGGCTAAATTGTGGAAACGTAGAGTCAGACTGAAAAATTCAATGCCATAGCCGGGATTTGAACCACGGATCTTCTGGTTTCCGTCCAGCCGCACTACCATTGTGCTACTATGGCCAACGTGCCGATATGACATTAAATTCTCCAACTGACTCGTATTTTCCCGGTAAACCACTTAAGAGTTCTCATGAACACATGAGACAACTACCTTAATGGCGACTTACTACATGTAAGTACTTTAAGGCCCGGGATTTATAGTTAACCACTATTAGGTTAATTAATGGAAATTAATTATTCTTTCACACTGGCCGTGTGTAGGCTAAATTGTGGAAACGTAGAGTCAGACTGAAAAATTCAATGCCATAGCCGGGATTTGAACCACGGATCTTCTGGTTTCCGTCCAGCCGCACTACCATTGTGCTACTATGGCCAACGTGCCGATATGACATTAAATTCTCCAACTGACTCGTATTTTCCCGGTAAACCACTTAAGAGTTCTCATAAACACATGAGACAACTACCTTAATGGCGACTTACTACATGTAAGTACTTTAAGGCCCGGGATTTATAGTTAACCACTATTAGGTTAATTAATGGAAATTAATTATTCTTTCACACTGGCCGTGTGTAGGCTAAATTGTGGAAACGTAGAGTCAGACTGAAAAATTCAATGCCATAGCCGGGATTTGAACCACGGATCTTCTGGTTTCCGTCCAGCCGCACTACCATTGTGCTACTATGGCCAACGTGCCGATATGACATTAAATTCTCCAACTGACTCGTATTTTCCCGGTAAACCACTTAAGAGTTCTCATAAACACATGAGACAACTACCTTAATGGCGACTTACTACATGTAAGTACTTTAAGGCCCGGGATTTATAGTTAACCACTATTAGGTTAATTAATGGAAATTAATTATTCTTTCACACTGGCCGTGTGTAGGCTAAATTGTGGAAACGTAGAGTCAGACTGAAAAATTCAATGCCATAGCCGGGATTTGAACCACGGATCTTCTGGTTTCCGTCCAGCCGCACTACCATTGTGCTACTATGGCCAACGTGCCATTAATTAACCTAATAGTGGTTAACTATAAATCCCGGGCCTTAAAGTACTTACATGTAGTAAGTCGCCATTAAGGTAGTTGTCTCATGTTTTTATGAGAACTCTTAAGTGGTTTACCGGGAAAATACGAGTCAGTTGGAGAATTTAATGTCATATCGGCACGTTGGCCATAGTAGCACAATGGTAGTGCGGCTGGACGGAAACCAGAAGATCCGTGGTTCAAATCCCGGCTATGGCATTGAATTTTTCAGTCTGACTCTACGTTTCCACAATTTAGCATAATTAATTTCCATTAATTAACCTAATAGTGGTTAACTATAAATCCCGGGCCTTAAAGTACTTACATGTAGTAAGTCGCCATTAAGGTAGTTGTCTCATGTGTTTATGAGAACTCTTAAGTGGTTTACCGGGAAAATACGAGTCAGTTGGAGAATTTAATGTCATATCGGCACGTTGGCCATAGTAGCACAATGGTAGTGCGGCTGGACGGAAACCAGAAGATCCGTGGTTCAAATCCCGGCTATGGCATTGAATTTTTCAGTCTGACTCTACGTTTCCACAATTTAGCCTACACACGGCCAGTGTGAAAGAATAATTAATTTCCATTAATTAACCTAATAGTGGTTAACTATAAATCCCGGGCCTTAAAGTACTTACATGTAGTAAGTGGCCATTAAGGTAGTTGTCTCATGTGTTTATGAGAACTCTTAAGTGGTTTACCGGGAAAATACGAGTCAGTTGGAGAATTTAATGTCATATCGGCACGTTGGCCATAGTAGCACAATGGTAGTGCGGCTGGACGGAAACCAGAAGATCCGTGGTTCAAATCCCGGCTATGGCATTGAATTTTTCAGTCTGACTCTACGTTTCCACAATTTAGCCTACACACGGCCAGTGTGAAAGAATAATTAATTTCCATTAATTAACCTAATAGTGGTTAACTATAAATCCCGGGCCTTAAAGTACTTACATGTAGTAAGTCGCCATTAAGGTAGTTGTCTCATGTGTTTATGAGAACTCTTAAGTGGTTTACCGGGAAAATACGAGTCAGTTGGAGAATTTAATGTCATATCGGCACGTTGGCCATAGTAGCACAATGGCAGTGCGGCTGGACGGAAACCAGAAGATCCGTGGTTCAAATCCCGGCTATGGCATTGAATTTTTCAGTCTGACTCTACGTTTCCACAATTTAGCCTACACACGGCCAGTGTGAAAGAATAATTAATTTCCATTAATTAACCTAATAGTGGTTAACTATAAATCCCGGGCCTTAAAGTACTTACATGTAGTAAGTCGCCATTAAGGTAGTTGTCTCATGTGTTTATGAGAACTCTTAAGTGGTTTACCGGGAAAATACGAGTCAGTTGGAGAATTTAATGTCATATCGGCACGTTGGCCATAGTAGCACAATGGTAGTGCGGCTGGACGGAAACCAGAAGATCCGTGGTTCAAATCCCGGCTATGGCATTGAATTTTTCAGTCTGACTCTACGTTTCCACAATTTAGCCTACACACGGCCAGTGTGAAAGAATAATTAATTTCCATTAATTAACCTAATAGTGGTTAACTATAAATCCCGGGCCTTAAAGTACTTACATGTAGTAAGTCGCCATTAAGGTAGTTGTCTCATGTGTTTATGAGAACTCTTAAGTGGTTTACCGGGAAAATACGAGTCAGTTGGAGAATTTAATGTCATATCGGCACGTTGGCCATAGTAGCACAATGGTAGTGCGGCTGGACGGAAACCAGAAGATCCGTGGTTCAAATCCCGGCTATGGCATTGAATTTTTCAGTCTGACTCTACGTTTCCACAATTTAGCCTACACACGGCCAGTGTGAAAGAATAATTAATTTCCATTAATTAACCTAATAGTGGTTAACTATAAATCCCGGGCCTTAAAGTACTTACATGTAGTAAGTCGCCATTAAGGTAGTTGTCTCATGTGTTTATGAGAACTCTTAAGTGGTTTACCGGGAAAATACGAGTCAGTTGGAGAATTTAATGTCATATCGGCACGTTGGCCATAGTAGCACAATGGTAGTGCGGCTGGACGGAAACCAGAAGATCCGTGGTTCAAATCCCGGCTATGGCATTGAATTTTTCAGTCTGACTCTACGTTTCCACAATTTAGCCTACACACGGCCAGTGTGAAAGAATAATTAATTTCCATTAATTAACCTAATAGTGGTTAACTATAAATCCCGGGCGTTAAAGTACTTACATGTAGTAAGTCGCCATTAAGGTAGTTGTCTCATGTGTTTATGAGAACTCTTAAGTGGTTTACCGGGAAAATACGAGTCAGTTGGAGAATTTAATGTCATATCGGCACGTTGGCCATAGTAGCACAATGGTAGTGCGGCTGGACGGAAACCAGAAGATCCGTGGTTCAAATCCCGGCTATGGCATTGAATTTTTCAGTCTGACTCTACGTTTCCACAATTTAGCCTACACACGGCCAGTGTGAAAGAATAATTAATTTCCGAGATTTCTTTTGTTTGTACATATTTATCACGATATTCCTCTCTGCCACCGTTGTCTCTTTACCTTTACGTCCCATATTACCTGTGAGTTTACAATCGGCTGAATAACTTTGAGCACACTGTCTCGAGACATAGCATAAACACAACTGCTAAAGTCTGTTTAGTTAATGCGTGTGCAGTTCGGAGTCAAAGGAACCTGAGCCTCCCGCCCACTAATGACCGTCATAAATCTATCTCCATACTTCAGAAATGGAACACTGTCGTTGAGGACCAATAACAACCCTGATTTTCTCGAAGTGACAGTCGCATGTCCACTCCACGTGGAGTCTCAGTTGCCAAAGTTCCAACTTCCAGTTGATCTGTTTCATTACGTGTAGAAATTCGTTGTGTGTCACGATGTGGAGACCGTGGGGGGGGGGGGATGCAGTGGTAAATGTAAATGAAGTAGTAGATAACTTTCAGTCACGTGAAAATAATCAATGTGAAGACAATAGTGTGAATAACTGGGCCGAGTTATATTACTGGAAAAGTCTGAAAAAAACAAAGTTTCAACCGGAACTGTTTCTAAGCAAATTCAAGCTCTTGTTTTGAACACATATAAATATGTGCTGACAAATAATCTTGGTAATGGGTCGTGCAATGAACCTGACGATTAATTCTGGGTATTCACAGAAATACAGTAAAAAATATTGTGACGAAAGGAATACCAAAGACGCCGATCAAGTGTGAAAACAAAAGGAAACGTTTCTCTAAAGTAGATAATTTCACATGCGATTTAATTCGCCGAGAAATTTATAGATTCTATGCAAAAGGGAGAGCGCCCACCTTAGACGAATTGGTTACACATTTGCAAGAAATTTGTGATTTTCCTTATGGGCACTGCACTTTGCGCGGTCTCCTAAAGGAGCTGGGTTTCAAATACCGCACTTTGAATAAGTTAAAGGTTATTATGGGATCCAGTAGAATTGTAGCTTTGCGATATATATCGTCAAAACTAAGAAAGTTTTGCAGTAATGGACATATCTAGACGAAACCTCGTACGATACCCATGACGTATCGAGAAAGGTGGCAACCTTGCAGAAAGGTCTGCGAGGTGGAGGGCCAGGGTTGTAAAACGATTATAAGGGTTCGTCAAAGGCAGCGGCCGACTGCACATGAGTTAACTAAACAGACTTTACGTGGTAGGGGCGTGTAGGGTACGTCCAGCCACCTTTCCGTCTGTTCGATTGGGTACGTTCGAATACTTATGTCCTCCAATAAGAGGGACAATAGAATAAATACAGTACAGATTGTGTAATAAAAGTGATATTTTAAATATTACTTCTGAGACACAAAAGGTTAATGTTTACATGTTTAACAATTCAACGCTGCCAAATAAATATTACAGTATTTATAGTATGTGCAATGTTTCATATTATATTATTCGAATACTTATGTCGGCCACTGTATATGCTCTTGAGCTAGTAAAGGCAGACCCTATGAAAGTAAAAGATTAGTTATAGGGACTATAGGATAGTAATTTTATTCTAACAAGCATAAATATATTCGTTCCACGCCTGGTGGTCAACCTTAAGTAAATGAATAATGGAATAAAAATGGGAAAAACGCATTATTGAAATGAAAAAAAAAAGTGAACTATCAAAAGTGATTGTGTTCCATGTCTCGAGTAACAAATACATTAATTATTTACAGGATTAACGTAGATCAACTACGTAATCTGTTTGTGCATAGAATTAATGCAGTAGGTTAAAATTTCCACCTTGACAGATTGAATCGGAAGTGCATAAAAAACAGGCAGTCCATAAACGTTTGACATACTGCTGGCTTTATCTACACCTTTCACGTTCGTGCGAACACAGATTATCTGGTACAACATACACCAAGTCTAATTTGTATTGCATTACCAGGTATAACATTAATGAATTTAAGGAGTGTTTTAATAAATATAATTGTTCAAACGGTCAGATGAGCCGTAGTCGTCTCATTCCTTACGTATTACAAGGCGGTTCCAGCTGGTCTGTTATTGAGTGGTTGAGCAAGTGCACAGCACGATCGGAACGCAGAAGTACCGCTAACGTAGTTTTGCAACACGAATATCGCACCGGCTATTTCCGTCAAGGTCGCCTCACTGTTGCAGGTGCCAAGGACAACGGAAGTGGTGTCCCCTACCTGAACTTGGTTAGCACATGCACAGGTGCCAGCCAAACTGTCTCTATGATTTATGTTCTTTCATTTTGACATGCCATAGCAAATTACCATTTATGTGTGTAAAACCACAAAGTAACACGCGATACTGTGCATGACAGCGGCAACTTTACTATCGGTAACTATTAACAATATGAATTTTACTTTGAAGATACACCTATTACAAAAGTTCCATTGATTGTGCAGGCGAAATGGACAAGAAGCAAAATTATAATCGATAGTTCTTAAGGGAAAGCTATGGAAGATATTATCCAAACTTTTAAATATTTCCATTAACGGCATCTTATTATTCAAAACTCTGAAGATAATCTCGAGAGAGTAACCTGTTATATCAGGTATGTAAAGAATATAATTTTAAAATTTCTGTATCTAAATCGGAAGTCATGGCATTCTGAGGTAAATACCTGGTAATAGTGAAAATAGTTATAGATAATAACGTTTTGCAACAGGTTTATTATTTCAATTATCTAGGATGTGAAATTTCCTTTGACTATTGCACAGATATATAAAATAAAATAAATAACATTTAATGTGCGGTACTATAAGAAGAATATTAAAAACAATACGTACCATATACAATTAAAATTTTACAACAGTGGTAATACCATTTCTCTTATATGGCAGTGAATCCTAGATAATAAGACAAAAAGAATTTAGCCATATTCAGGCTACAGAAATGAAAAATTTTTAAGAGCAATATTTGGACATAACAAGAAAAGATAAAATAAGAAACCAGGATATAAGAGAAAAGCTAAACACTTTTACATACGATGAAATTGAGAAAACTGGGAAGAGCACCTAAAATAAATGGACTGCAGAAGAATACCAAATAAGATTTTAAAAGATTTAAAAAAAAGAAGAAATTAACAATTTAAAATTTACAAAAAAGGTTTAAAAATTTGTTTTTTTAAAGATTTTAAAAATAGTATAAACCATCAGTATGAAGAGACCTGGAAGGCCCAATCAAAGTTGGATTGAGACCGGAACAGAAGAAGAAGAAGAACTTGAAGTGCAGCAGTAATTTCATGTCATTTGTGAATCGCAAATTTTCTATTGCTGGTGGTATAGCCAAAGCTAGTATCTTCGCTGACGCTTCCACTTTTAAAATACTCTAGCAATCAAATTAACAATGCAAAATTATTTAGACTATGACCAGAGAGAGAGAGAGAGAGAGAGAGAGAGAGAGAGAGAGAGAGAGAGAGAGAGAGAGAGAGAGAGAGAGCGGGGGGAGGGAGGGAGAAAAAGGTACATCAGATTTTAGTTCTAGCATATTTCTATATTTTTAATTTCGTTGGCTTTATATATTTCCGTAAATGTATACCTACTTTTCAACTTTTTAATGTAATGCTGCCCGCCTCGATAGCGTGGCGGTAGCATGTGCGCCTCACGTTCAAGAGGTCCCGAGTTCGAATCTCAGTCAAGGTGAGTTACCTGGATAAGGTTTTTCAGGGTTTTCCTTTGTCCTGAAAGACGAATGTCGAGAAACTAAGCTCTATGGACCCTGCGCTCATTTGAGCATCATTTCACCCATTCCATTCATCGTCCGATATAACTTAACGTTGAGGGCATAAATTAGAAAACAAAAAGTGATGCGGTTTAGGAACTTACTTTGTTTTCTTTCCCCCTTTTAAAGATTTAATTCGAAAATCAGTGCAGTCACCAAAATTTTTCCTTTTCTCTTAGTTTTGTGAAATATTTTTGTAAACTCTTTTTTCCACAAAAGTTTACATTATCAAAGATTTCTGTTAAAATATACAGAGGATAGATTATACTGTTTCTTACATTTTGATACTAATATATGACTAATACGCACCTAAATTTTTCTAACGTAAACAATTTCCTTATGTAACACATTCTTGTATGATAAATTCCTTTCAGAAAGAATATGACGTCATTGGAGCATACGGTATAGCACATGTCAATGCAGCAGGTACTAGAGATAATGTTCCTATATATTTCAGTCTCTGCAATACTGACTGTATTTATGACTTTCATATTATTATGCCACGATACCGTTCAAGAATCTTCTGCAGCTTCAATGAATATGTAACTTCAGGTCTTTCTCTTCTGAATTCATCGCCAAGATAATCAGAGCATTGTTGAGTAGCAGGCTTGCATTTTCCAATTCAAGAATATCTTCTGCTTTAAATAAAAGAATGTGTCTTAATATATTCAGGGCACAATTCACTGGTAATAACCTGGACTGACCACCTCCTACTACTTCTGATAGTAATGGAAATGTTTTTACAGTGAGTTACAGTGAGAAAATAAATTCTTCATTGGAAAGTTTTGTTGTTTTTAGTTGAAAGAAAATTCATATTGAAGTGAATCACATTAAAATAAAAAGATGTACCGTATATCTTGAAATTTGTTAATTAAATAGCGAGGAAGAAAAGGCTAACCTCTCTAAAAATTCAGATCCTACTTTTAATGTCATCTACTACTCGTTTACTTAAAATAGTATCTAATGATCTTAATTTAGGTTAAGAGTACAACAGAAAGTCGATTTGGTGTGGAATATTCAACTTTTTATAAACATTTTAAGCCATTCTACAAGGCTTTTCTAGGAAAAGCAAGGGGAAGTAGTACTATTTCATTCTGCACTTTATTTTTATTGTTGTATGACTAAACTAGATATTAAATTTACTTACAATACTTTAGTCGTAGGATTATTTTAAAATTTTGGTCATGAGGTGTGCTCTCTTGAATAAACAGACAAAAATGTGCCAGAGCTAAACACTTTCTTATGTGACACCAAGAAGGTGGATTCAAGTTGTAGGGTTCCATCAAGGTACGCTGGTTTCAATAGCTTGTGATTTTGGCTCAGTTTTCAAACTGTCATTCACTAATTTTTCACTTTATCTTAATAATCTAGCTCAATTTTTTGAGCGTTCCTAGCCCATATTGTAATACTTTCCTCCACGACGTAACGACGTAACGAAGTGCGCTCAACATGGTTCCTAGTGAACGGTTCAGTCGTCAATGACTCTATCCCTGTGTCGTAATAGCACTTTCTCCACGTCATCTCAGTCGTCATAAACTCGCTCGGCTTCCAACGCACCAGAAGCAATCGCTGATTTGCTCACTTATCTACTTATCTTCGGATTGCCCGACACCGACCTCTCAATAATCATGGACTATAGCACCTACATCACAACTTGTACTTTTCGCGTAGACAAATCTAAGAAATTTATTATGTCAGGTTTTGTACCCCAGATCACTCTTCGTTACACATGTATTGTTCACTCTTAGCTTTCCTGGAACGTTTTACACTCTAAATGTCGATAAATTCGATCTCCGTACAAGTGTTAGTCCGTATGACAGATGGACTCGGATCTGTGTATCTATTTGTTCCTTCCCCCTCGACTTTCTTTTGTTTTTTCCTATACTATCATTCTGCACTGAAGGTCTACAGTCAATTTTTGGCGTTTAGCCACAATATACAGTTTCCCATTACTAACAAAGTATGTTTTTTTATACGCTCATGAACTTCATCTAACCTACGTAGCTTATTATTCGGCCTTTCCTCGACAAAGGGATTTGCAAACAATGTAAATCTGATGAAAGCTGAGTGTTACTCGTTCTTCGGTTTTCTTAATCACTATCCTTCTTAGATAATATCACTTATGAAATGATCTCTAATATAAATATTTAACACTAAATAGCCATTTGACAAACTTAGACTTACGTTAAAAATGTGGTTCGAATATCCGGTCGCCCTTTGCAAGATTTTTTTGTTTCTCATACTATTTACATGTAGTGAATAGAGAGATTAGTGCATTCTGCACAAAATTTGATATTGAGATAATTTCATATTTGATAATTTATTTTTATATATTGTCGCGGCAACGCACATAAAATGTTCGCGCGAAGCCGTTATCTACGATAGCGCGGCTAGTGTACACAAAGAGCCGGCAAATAAAGATAGCTGATATAAAGGACTTGCCGGCACAGATAGGATTTCACGTTTGGAAGGTTCTAGTGATATCTTGATTGACAGTGAAAGGTTGTTTTCTTATTTGTTCCGGAAACCTCTCTTATTTATGAATGAGATACATAAGATATTGTGACACGCCAGCGGACAGTTGTAAAACGAGAGTGAGTCGCAAGAGGTAAGCAGAGAACAGCTGAGAGTGTTGTTGTAAGGAGAGCTGATGTTGTAAACTGAACGCTGCTTGTTATTGTCATCGAACTTGGTAGATTGTGTAATGTTGTTACGTGAGAATTGAACAGTGTATTGCTACAGAAATAAAGAACATTACGAACCCACAAAGTCACAGTACTCTGAGACACAATATACATTAAATAAAAATGCCTTTTTATAATTATATTTAATAATTATACATTTCTTCACAGTACTAATTCATTATAGTAAAATAATGTAGAGTATAGGCAAACGAAGTGTTTTAATTATTAGTTTAGAAATTCCAGACTTACCATCAATCTCAGATCATCAGTGAACCCTCAGTTTCCGTGTTCATAAAGAACTCTCCTAAATAGTAAACATGTTTATATACATTGTTGTTACGTGCAAATCTAGGTCATTGGGGTGTTACGAGCGTTTTCACTCCACCTCTATGATTATTTTGAACTAACTACTTTCTAATGCCCTCTGCGAGAGATGTCGCCAACCAACCATGCCTATCTTATTTCTGCATCACTCAAGCCTTGGGAGCAAAGGGGAAAGCCATGCCATACTTTTCTATATATTGTCTGACCTTAGTTTATAACCGCTGCTTCCTGTGACATACATCAAAGTCCAGGCCAAGGTTTGTGGACTGAAGGTATAAATGGATGAAGGTGCCACTTCGTTTTCTGCGAGCAACCCATCAACGCGTCACGTACGTTGTTCCCTTGCTTCAAATAACATGAGCACATTTCGAGATCAGTTCATAAAAGTGTATGTGAACTGAGAGCTCTTATTTATCTTCTAACGAAACTAGCAGTCTCTCAAAACAATGAAGATGGCAAGCAAAATTGTGTGTATCATCTAAACCAAATTTGTAATGATTAGAACTTCAAAATATCAATTTCGAAATCCATATGTATCCAATATTTTAATACAAAATGAAATGAGAGAACAAGTATCTTATATATAAAATCCCACAAAATCAATGTACACGATAAGAACATTTTTACAAAACTGCAGGCTTCCCAATAACAATGAAGTACAAAAAATTGAAAGCAATGGAAAAGTGAGATACAAAAATGAAATTTAATATTATGGCTGCACCTGTGTTTTAGCATGAATCGAAAAGCTGAGGTTTGAGTAATTGAGAACAAAGTAAAGTTGAAGCAGCAGAAGTGAGATTATTTAAGAAGGGAAATTGAACAGGAAATTAAGACACTAGCATGTCAGCTTCTCACTAAAGCAGCCCAGGTTCGATCCCATGTGCAATTTATGATGGATAAATCTCCGTGGGTTTTCTCTGAGGTCTCCGATTTCGCGGCCACTCATTCCACCAAATGCTCCATCATCATCTTTCCTTTTACACATTTCGCCCTCATTTCATATAATCCTCTTCACATTCTCATACCAGGCTTCCGCTGATAACCACCATACTAGGAGGTTAAACCGAGAAAGATGACATATTAAACGATGAAGTATATGAAAATATAATTAAATAGAAATTAAATAATAATGGAAGAATGCAGAGCAGCTGAATTTCTAAAGCATATAGCTACACCGAAAAAAGAAGTATGAGATGTACTTTAAAGCCGGGAGAGGTGGTACCCTACAGCTTATTCCATGAGGAGTACAATAATACGTATAATGTGCAGCCACGCGATTATCTCTATCCATTTGCCTTTTAACAGCTATCCCTATGTAATATACTATTGGTAAAAATATATTATTTTAACCATAAAATGTTTTCCTATGCCCCAACCAGCGCAAGAAAGGTTCCTAATGTAAACAAATCCATGTGCCACCACCGCAGCAGATAATTTCAAATAATAAAGACGGTGAATATAAATATTATTTTAAAATAATAGTTTCATTTAGACAAATAACTAGTTTCGTTTACTTTTAAGGTCATGCAAACATCGGAATTCTCGTGTTGGAGGAAGGCAGTGGCCGTGTTTTTGGAGTACCATTTATGCTGCCATCATAGCTGAGTGTGTAGCAGATCAGAAGAGGAGATCAGGTTGCAAAACCCTTTAAATTGAAGGGGAAAAAAACATCAAGTTGGTGTGTCTGTAAACGCTTTGTGACCAAGTTGCAGAGAGGCTGCTTACACTTGGATGACGGTTCAGCCGAACCGGATCTCGTGCTTCTACTCGACCGTAATTCATATACTTCCTCATCCAATCTTGAATTAGCACATATAATTTAATAGGTGCGGTGGTATGCCTGCCGCAATGAAAGTTAACAAATGTAATTTCTAGTAATGACACGGTTCCCAAAAGTAAACACCTGAGCGGCAAGAGGGAAGCTTCACGATCATGCTTTCACAGAACGCCAAAGGTGGACTGATAATTCCTGCATGTTTATGTTAGGATCCATTCTCAGGCCGGAAGAACTATAGGAAAGGATGTCAAATAGCTATATGAACATATGTATTTATATGTATTATTCCACTGTAGGTATACGATGCGGAAACGTCAGTCTGTTGTTTCCGCCGGGTGGGAAGGTGAATCGTACAGGTTCAAACATCCGCAGGTGGTAAACATAGTCTTACTAAAAACAATGAATGTTGTGAAATTAGCCAGCCTCGGTAGCGTAGATGGTAGCGTGTCTGCCTCACGTTCAAGAGGTCCCGAGTTAGGGTGAGTTACCTGGTTAAGGTGTTTTCCGGGATTTGTCCTTATCCTTCAAGACGAATGTCGGGTAACTCTAAGCTCCATGGACCCTGGAGTCATTTGAGCATCATTTCACCCATTTCATTCATCGTCCGATATGACTTAACGTTGGATGACGTAAATTAAAAAAAAAGTTGGGAAATTGGCTAAAACTGCAAAATTGTTATATCAATAAGCGTTTGCTTATGTTTTCCCATTTAAACAAAATCACGCAGAACCATCTGTCTCATTCAGAATGTGTTTTGATGTTTAAAATAGGTGTATTAGAATCACCAAAACTGATAATTGTATACTGACAAAAATATTAATGAAACATTGAGTTTTTTCCCCTTTCTTTATTATATTTTTCGCTGAAACAACTATCCACACAAGACTTCAACAGTACCAATTATCACACACAAGTACCTACACTACTCTGTATACATGATAAAATAAAAGTGACGATATTTACTTTGCAATTATTAACAGTTACAATCAAACTGTGTTTCTGCAAGTACAGAACATTTGTACTGAAATTTTTGTTATTTGATTTCACAAGCGCAAGCAACAAATAAATATGGTTGACTATATTCAAACTCAGCCTTATTCATTTGTGGTGCTGCGTATGCCTAATGCTATACAGAGCAAGTCTCTTTCTTTGTAATTATTTTCATACATTGAATGATTCTAAGTAAACTTGATTATGTCCAGGAAAAATACAGAAAAGCTTTCTTACAGAAGAATTACTAGAAATTTTTTATTAATATCACATACATGTATCGCTATAAGCAGATCCGAAAGTATTTTATTTTACTGTCTTCTGTTTTCTCAATTGCTAGTTGTGCATCTGGGCATAATGCTTAAAATGAAGCATCCCCAGTTTTTGTCTTGCTTTACACGAGTTTCTGTAGAGTAACAACAAGTTATTTGCACTCCATGGCATTCTTGAAGAAAAGTCAAAGCCTTCTTTGCAAGAATATGTTTTTATTTCTCCAATATGTTAGTAATCGATATCCTTTCTGATATTTTGAATCAGCTAAGAATTGAAATTAAACCATGTGTTACAGTCCATGCCTGTGAACACATGCATGCACACACACTACAGTAATAAAGATGTCTACATATATTCATATATAATTTAAAAAATGTTGATTTGCATTTATTCTTCGTCTAAATATAAACACATGAAAACACTAATCAGAATTCTTAGGGCATTTAATCATTGCTGCTTCTGTCACTTTTATAAATATGAAGCTTATACGAGAATATGCAGATTGATTGAGGCAATCCTACTATAATAAGGTCAATGATTTGCCTAAGATTATAAATTAATTTTAATTTTACTGATTACTTTTAGGAAAAAAATAAAAGTAACTGAATGAAATATTTATTAATGACCCTCAATTTGCCATAATTAGTTTATTTTCTCTATCGCTAACCCATAAATAATAGAAATATGTTAATGTCAAGTGAAATTTGAAGCAAACATATTCACTGAAAAATACGCGCTCTGTGAGCATGTAAACAACATAATTTAAAAACGAAAAGTATACAAACTTAGTATTTAAACACAGCATTTTTAAATGGTATGACAAGAAAATTGTCATTACCGCCAAAACTATGTTTTACAGGGGAAATTTAGGTTTTACTTTCTCAGAAAGCGGCTCCACCAATTTTGATGTGTAAAATACAGTTGCATTGTAAATGTAATGGACCTTTGAATTTTCTGTAAAGAGCCTGCGAAGTTCTCTTCAATTAGAAGAATTTCTTTCATTTATAAATTGGAGATAAACACCTAGGTTGTACAATAAGTTAAGATATATTTTAATACAAGAGTGGATTTTCTTTTGGCCTTTGAGAAGAACCCATATGGCCATCAAAGGGGAATTTTTCTGGCGATTCACACATATATACTAGACACAGACAAATGAACACCCATGCCCAAGGCAGGACTCGAACCCGTGACCCTCTAAGTGGCGGAACGCTAGAGACATACGCTCTAACGACCATGACTGCGAGAATCGGCTAAAGTAGAATTTGAGTCAATATACAGCTATTGTCTTGATTGTTTACGATGGCTTCCACGGCTGGTGTCCATTATTGTTGTTAGTTCTTCGGTGTGAACCGTGTCATAAAGTTATTGACTGCCGACGTTTAGCAGGCCACAATGCCTTCAAAATGTCGGCAGCCAATAATTCAATGACACGGCCTACACGGAAGACCTAATAAAAATAGCGATCCTCATTTTAGAAACTGGTTTTACCTCCTGTACATCTTCATCCTTGCAATGAAATATGTAATAAAATAATTTGAATAACATTTTATTTTGATTAACTAGAGAGAAGTAATACATCGGATTTGTTTCTGTATATTTGACATTTCTGACAATTTTCTTATCGTATACGCCTTTTTTATTCGTAGCATGTTTTCTCCGTACAGACTTGCAACGAAGGCCTCTGCGAAAACGTCAGCTCCAACATTCTGTCAACAAGATTAATGAATAATTAAGCTCAGCCTATAAAAGACGTCCTTGTGGACAGATGACTGTTCCTGTGACTAGTGGGTGCAATGAGATAAGTACGATGACGTGGAGACATGTTAAGTAAAATGTTAAAGGTCTGCACGAAGAGGCAATGTGGGCGAGAGAAGCTGTCCAGACTTCCAACTAATTGTATAAGTCACTTGGTTTCATACGCAAAAAGAATAACATAAGGTATGGCTTCATTATTTCTTCTGCTTCACTTTATCCCTAGTAGTACCGCTTATTGCAGTGTTAGGCCCCTTTATGACGGGCCTGAGGAACGAAACTCTGGATCGTGACAGAGAACCAGGATGGGTGATCAGCCCGATGCCTGGTGTGAGGGTGAAGGAAGTGGATGATTGTGTGAGGGCGAGATGAGGATAGGAAAGAGAGGATGAAGCAATTGGTGGAATGCTGGCTGGGAAAACCGGATGACCCGAGAAAACCCGCCCCAGTGCCATGTTGTCCGCCACAAGGCTTCTTTATTTCAATACTATAATTAAAACATTGGTTACACATTGATGTATCTTCATTATATGTCAAAAACTGTCATTACCTAGCAATAAACAGACAGTAGGCCGTATGGATGGAGGAATGGACAGATGGACGGATGATGGATGTGTTGTCAAATTATTAAAGTTATTATTACATACACACACTTACTACTTGAATTATAATTATTATTAATTTGCATAAATATTTCAGATACTTCACGACAGAGCGTTGAGGCCTATTGACCTTCAGTGACCAGCGCTGCGTTTATTTCTTATCTCGCTGATGAGAAGAGTGTACAGTAAGTGGCGAAACACAAATGGAGCACTTGGAAGCTGCGTGTGTCTGACGTGAAAGTTTAGCCAGTTAATTGTCATATACGCAAAACGGGCGCATAGTAATAAACAATAAGCTTAATTATGGTAAATGCATTAAATATGTACCCAAGTAATTATTTGTTGTAATATTTTTCATAGAATGAAAATGAGGCTAAACAGTTCTAACGTCTACAATTTCCAAAAAGAAGAAGAAGAAGAAAAAAAAAGCAACAACTTAGTTACTACACTTTTGTTTTTAAAAGACTATTGCAGGGTAATATAACTAATATTCTAGAGCGATCAATCTGTACTATTGTTATGTTGTTTCAGTCTTATTGTTAATTCTACTGTAATTATTGTTGTACTATTTATTAAATTTATTCTGAAAACTGCAACTGTAAAAGTCGCTAACAGACCTTGTAGTTAGGCGACTATAAATAAAACCGTATTAGAAAAACTCTGTACCACGGGAATAATTTCTAAAAATGTGATTTACTCAAATGGCCAAGGCGTTATGCCAAATATATCATCAGCAATGTTCCGTCAATGAAGGATGTCTCAGTGCCATTGTGGCTATTATCGTAAACAAATAATCAACCTCGAGCCTCTTGCTTCAGTAATTCATCCCTTTTCCCAATAATTGTCAATTCTTTTAGTCTACTAGTTACAAAAAACAAAACCCCTTTAGCATTACCGGGAACCTGTTAAATACGAGCCATGTGTTTTTAAGTCAGTACCGTTTTGGAACTAAAAAAAGACGTGCATAGATATCCCAATAATTTTATTTTACATGGATCAAATAATCCTTTAGGTGTAAATAGAAATATTGATAAAATTTCTTTTCATGAAAGCCTGTACCTTAATCTACTTTTCTACATAATTTCCGTGAATATTGAGGCACTTGTCATAACGTGGGACCAGTTGTTGAATACCCTCCTCATAAAATTCTGCCGCCTGACGTGTTAACCACTGTATCACAACTGTTTTGACTTCGTTATCGTCTTGAGACGCTGATGTTTCTTCAAGTGCAGGAACAAATGGTAGTTGCTGGGCGCCACATCAGGGCTGTATGGAGGATGATCTAGAGTTTCTCATTGAAAATATTTGATGAGATCTTTGGTCCGATTAGCCACATGTGGACGGGCATTGTCATGCAGCAAAACGATGCCCTTACTCAACTTGCCACGTCTGTTGTTCTGGATTGCACTGCGCAGATTGTTCAATGCCTCACAAGAGACGCTGCATTGATTGTCTCATTACGAGGCAGAAACTCCACTAGCAATATTCATTTTCTGTCCCAAAAAACTGTGCACATGATTTTCCGGGCAGAAATTGTTTCCTTAAACTTCACTTTTGTGGGTGATGATGAATGTCGCCATTCCATGGATTGTTTTTTTCGATCCCGGTGTGACGTAGGCCACCCATGTTTCGTCACCAATAACAATTTGGTCCAAAAAAATCTTCACCTTCATTGTGGTACCGCTCAAGGAAAGTCAATGCACTGCCTAAACGTTGGGTTTTGTGCAAATCCGTCAACTTTTTCGGAACCCAACGTGAACACAATTTATTGGTACTTCAAGTTCTCGGTCACAATGCGATACAAAACACTACGATAATATTGAGGAAAATAGTCGCACAATGATGAAATTATAAAGCGTCTGTTTTCTCTCACCTTTTCGTCCACTTTCTGCACTAAATTTTCAGTAACGACCGAAGGACGCTCACTCCGTTCTTCATCATGCACATTTGTGCGGCCATCTTTAAATTCTCTCACCCATTTCCTTACCATCCCATCACTCATAATGTTTTGTCCGTAAACTTCACAGATCTCGCGATGAATATCGATCAGTTTTACGCCTTTAGCACTAAGAAATCGTATAACAGCCCGTACTTCACACTCGGCGGGACTCACGATTGTCGGAGGCATCTTAAACACTCAGTAACCAACGTATACAATGAAGAATCAGACTGTAATGGCGTCAGTGCGTAGACAAGAGATGTAGGTAACCAGCGCGCATGCGCGAAACGCCGACCGTAGCGCTGCGGCGGCGGAATCGCAAAACGGTACTGACTTAAAATCATGCTTCGTAATTATAGGAAATGTATGGTAATTCAATTAATTTTCTGAAGTGTGATCAATCTGTACAAATAGGCGATTGCCGTAATATAAACCGTGTGATTTAAATGCATCACAATGTTAAGCTACACAAATTATGTGTACATAATTTTAGATATAATTATTGCAATTGTTAATGAAACAAAATCTCGTGTTAATTCAATAATGATGAATTTGAGTGAAAATATAAATAAAAATAATGACACATCAATAGTTTAGGTTCACATCGCATATAAAATAAAGCCCTCCCCCCGACATAGCCCTGAATGAAATGCGTTATCCGAAACATGTCACGGAAATGAAAGATAAACAACAATTTTACTGATTTTTATTCAATATATCTGGAGGAATAAAGTGCCATAGGTACAATACCAGACAATTCATCAGCATTATCTACTAAGGAATTACAAAGGTATTTTGATTCCGTATTCCCTCTCCTTGTCACAATATTCAATCACGTCATATAGTATATTATTATAATTTTGTATGTATATATGATTTTTCACGTCTGCTGATGTATGACACGTTGCTGTCCAGAAGACATATTCCATCTGAACATAGACTGGAGTCGCCATGTATGTGCGATAAACTATGCGGCAAACCCACATACCAGTGTTAAATTGATTGGGTTCTAATTGGAGCTATGAGTTCTCTAATCCTCAGGTGAATGGTTGTAGGAAATGGATTTTGGTGGTTGTTGGCTACTCAGTCGTATTAAGAACACTTTGTTTGTTGCAGAATTATTTGGTTTAATTCCTACTAAGTTTGCTTAACGACTTGGATCGGTGACCACCTGTTAGTAAAATTCCTAACATAAATTAAATTTTAATTGAAACCCTGGATTACTTGTTTAAAGTTACTTCCGCGCGGTTTCTATTTCCTCTTTATACGGCGACTACTTTGCTCTAATAAACTTCTAATGCTGCTTCCACTTACGCTGGTTGCGCTGCTCTTAACTTCCCTACATTTCAGACATAAATCTTCGCTTCTCTTCTTAACGCGCATGAACACGTCCTCCCTATCGTAGTATCACCTTTTAAGTAAATTTTTCTTACTTCACGATTCAGTTCGAACCTTATTCTGATCCCCTCTCTAACTTTATCACATGACCAAACTAGCTCACCCTTCTCAAATGTTACATTATTATTAGTTTCTCATTTATTTCGAATTTTCGCATTGGTTTGCAAAACTCATTTAACTCATTGACGTTCGGCCCACCCTTAGTTGCGGAACGCCTACCCTGAGTTGTTTGTAACGGTATACATCGTTATCAAATCAGCAAAGTAAATCCCTTTAGCGTTCATGCTCAACCGCATTTTGAAAGCCCCTTTGTCCCAACACATTCCTGGCTGGAAGTATTCTATAGTTCTCAGACATTTAACTTTTACTAGCACAAAGAAGATAACGGTCCTTCCTTCCTGTCTCTCCGAAATGTACAGATTTTTACAAGAATATTTTCTTTTCCTTGCCTGGATGCTAGTATGTATGCTATATTAAATTATATTCTTCCCTTCTTATTCTTTAAGTCAATTGCTATTGTAATCATTACTCTATCCCTTCTAATTTCATATTATTATAACAAGATTTTCATATTAGTTTAGCAAAGCATTTTTATCAACTTTTCTTCTTTTTTAATCATCTGATTTCGATTAATTCGCCGCCTCCTAATCGCTGCCTGATGCTGCAGTTACAACTCATGTAAACATCTGTTGCTCGTATTTTCCTCACTTTGCCATAGTACAAGTTAAATGAGACGAAAATAAGGAAATAAAAGGAACACATTCGTCATGATTTAGGCCCGTTGGCCTGTTCGCGGTTTCAAAGACCGGCGGAGGGCGACGGATTTTCTTTCGGGCGTTAAAATCCATAGCTTGGCTTCCTTCGGAAGGGAAATAAAGCCCGTCTCCCGTGTCGTGGATTTACGGCACGTTGAAGAACCTCTGAGCAATATTAAACGGTCTTTCACCCCTAGTACAGAATGGGGTACTGAAAACTACGGAAATTAAAGAGAACCCATAGAAAGAATTAAATAAATGCCCTGTTATGTCTTTACATTTGCTCGTTGGTCGTCTTCAAGTTCTTTCTCCTGTTGATCTACACTTCAATAGCTGATTTTATTAGTTTATTATGAGGTATTCGCTTTTCTATATATCTATTATTTTATAGCCCGTCACTTTCTTAAGAATTTCATCTCTATAGCCTCTGTCCTTTGGCCTCTGTTCTTGTTAACGTCCAACATTCACTTCAAGAGGAAGCAATGTACTACTAAAACTTCCTAAAGGTATAGTATATCTTTTGTTGTTTTGCTTAATAGTGTACGTTTGATTGCGCGACATATATACTCGTAATTAATTTTTTGTTCCTACTTTTGAATGCTACATTGTTCGATATTGCATTTTTCACGACCTAGATAAAATTTTGCGCTTGATCCATTATGTTATCATTTATTGATATTTTTGCTCTCAGGGAAGTTTAATTAAATACTCAATAATCTTTCTTTTAGGGATAGGTGTTTATATTACCTGCAGAGGTAATGTTGATTAGTTCTAATAAAAAGCATTGTAAAGAACTCTTTGATGCAGCTATAACTTGTTCGTCTGCAAATAGCAGCGCCGTTAAATTAACAGTTCCACGGCAACTAATAACATCTTGCCATTGTACTAGGACATGGTTGAGATACAAATTAAAAAGTACCGCAGATAAAGGACATCCTTGTCTCACTCCGTGATTTATTAAAACTTTATTTGTGTTGACTTTGTCTCTACACTCAATCCTAAAATTTCATCTGCATGCAGGCTTTATATAAGTTTAATTAAGTGTCTTTTGAAACTTTTTTCTTCTTCTAATATGCGCCATAGTTTATTCCGGTTATACTATCAATAATTTTAGCATAATCTATAGAAAAACTATTTATATTATATTCTTTTGTGTTTCTCTATAAACGACACTAAAGGTAAACTGTCTCTGGCTTAGTGCACAGTTAGAAAACTACCCAGGTGTCACCAGTTTCTCTGGTCAGTAGTACATCCCAAAATGCAAATATACTTTTGGTATGAGAATTTAATTTTTCCCTTGCTCCTTCACTCATCTTCAGTACTACCCACAAAACATTAAAATTCTAGTAGAGTAGTGACGAGATCTTTATACACGTCTATGTACAGACATTTAAATATCGCGTTTGAACATTTAGATGTTCAGAAAGGCATACATTAAATTGAAATGATTGTGTTATGGAATTCATTGCATAGCGGTTTTAAAAATGTGTTATTTTGTTCAAATTTAATTTGGTAACCAGCACACTTCAGTACTCGAAATACCTACAAATTTCGATTTGTCCATCATTGTTACCAGGTAAAGGAAATTCTAAGTTTTAAAGCCAGAACGAAAAGAAATAAAGTTGAACTGTTACTGTCCAGTGACGTACAGGTAACAAATCACCCCCATGCATCGCACCATCAGTTGACGTTTGCCAAGCACTCATTAGAAGACATTAATATGCCCTCAGCGACCTTTGGATGTTACTTACATTCTTTGTACTGACACATGGTTCGAGGGCAGTTAACTTGAAGTCCTGTTTAAAATTCTATGCCTATGAATCCTAGTTTCAACACTGTTTCAGAAATCATATGCATTGTTGTATTTTTAAGCCTGGTTACTTCGTTATACACGCTAAATAACTATACTTTCATTGACGACGAAACGTTGTTACATACTCAACAGACTAACTGCTGCAATATCATGGTCAAGATTGCCTTTTCTTGCAAACTGAGGTTAAATGAAATGACATTATCTTGGACATTGATGGAGGACCTTGAACCAGCGCAAAAGTCTATTGCAGAGATGAATGACCATGTTATTCCGGCCCAGTGGAGCACTTTATTTTCTCTGCCACGTGGAACATTCAGGGTGGGGCACAAAGATGAGTATCTCACTCGGATGATGAGCTCACCTTGAACAAGTCAGGGTGCGTGATGCTCTTCATAACCTTGATACACACCCTGGACGAACCTTAATTGCTCATTTTTCAAGCTTGTCTCTCTAGTCAAGGTTATGTTTTTTCTCGTTTCTGGGTTTTACGGTTTCATTTACCTTGGTTGATAATTTTGGCATCAGCAACCCCAACCGCTTTGGCACGAGTGTTCCGCGACAGGTGTATGTTAAAGGCAAGCATTTATTGGAACCAAGATGCTCAAGTCAGTCCACACGGCCATTCATTAACTTAACAATCTGCGATATCTTTTATTAATTCTCTAACTCCATGCCCCTACAGTTATAATCCGGGTCCAGATTATAATAGTAGATCTTTTAAATATTGTATAATAGATGATGTACATTAATTCTGATCTTGGGCTCCAGAATGCAAATGCATATTCATTGGATCACTTTTTTATCATTTATTCCATTTGTCATTCTTCTGATATTTTCTTGCGCTTTGCTTACTTATTTAGTCATTTTCTTATATTTTCATTGAGATATAGTCATTTTTCACAAGCATAGTGATTCAAAAGGAAAGTTTCACAACTCAACTGAGAATCAAGAGCAACTTTGTACACCTCTTGATCCATTCTTGAGAAATAGATCATATTCCTATTTAACGCTTAGTCTGCAAATATTATATGTGGATAGAGTTGGGGAAGTAGGGTAGCAAATATAATAAGTTATGAGTTTATGTGCCAAACTTCGTTATAAGAAAGGTCAGTCTTCCCTATTTTTGGTTCACACTTACTGTTTAAACAATCCCAGTGACACGTGTTAAAGCAGAATAAAGCAGAAAGATTTCCGAAATGCATAAAAACACAAAATAATAGAATATTTTAAAATTTATATTCAGCTCAGGAGAAGAACATTGCTACGAAAAGATCTGTAGTTCAAATTCCAACAGTAACACTAAAATTTCCAAATCCATTTCCTCTTTCTATGAAATTTTGACACAATTTCTGAATATGTGACTAAAACAAGAAAGAAATTTGTTTACACATCCGTAACAAAAATTGACGAGTTTCCAATGGGGTGCAATAAACTCAAAAACTCTCATAAGTGATTCATTTTCTAAAGAGGTCTAAAAATATTTAAACACAAAAACATTTTCACAGAAAAAAATATGTTTCGTGTTCGAAAATTATTTAAGGTATCTAAAATAAAACCAAAACCTTGTGAGAACCTGTCAGGTATTTGCCACTGTGAATATTTATATTTCACCTATAAAAATACTGTTCTAGTAATTTTTCTTGGTGAAAATTATTTTTCCAAACCATGGCCTAAAAGATCCACATAGGAAACAAATACGTATCACAATCAAATATCTACATATGACCCGGATATAGTCTTAAATTTTAATAGATAAACCGATGTAAGGAAAGAAAGAAAGCAGGATTAGCATCTCCACTTCCTCTACGTGAGGGAAACTGTCCAACTGACATGCTAGCCTGCTATATGTCGTATTTATGATACGGGATACCCATTCACAATGTTCAGGCTTGTGAAATGAAATGTGTAGTGTTTAACGCCCGCTTTTACTACATACGGCACCGCAGGCGGTAACACTGATGATACATGAGATGAAGATGGAGCATCGGTGGAATGAGATGGCGGGGGAAACCGGAGGTCCCGGAGAAAACCTGCCCCAGCGCCGTGTTGTCCACTACAAATCTCACTTTGCGATCGCCTGGGATCGAAACCGGGCCGCCTTGGTGAGAGCCAAGCGGTCTAAGCACTGAGCCACGGCGCGGCCTCAGGCTTGTGAGGTAACATTTTGGATTGGCGAACATATTTCTTCCAGCAATCATTAGAAGTGGGATATTTTTGGTCGAAGAAAACACCAAGTAAAGCACTTAATTTGTTTAAAATTTGTTATGAAGGGAATGCAGTACCGAAATTGGCTAAAAAGTTGGGAAATAATATTTTTTTTTTTTTTTAGCTAATAAAATACTGTGAACCTTAGAGTATCACAATCTAACTAAATTTATGACTTTCGGGCATTTAAATACCCTCACATGACAATTTAAATGCCCAGGCGCACGTGCATGCCGGCCCTTGGATTCACAGAATTGTCATTTGAGTTCGACTGAATGTACTAAATATATTTGAAATTAGCGGGCAACGTTTCTGGTGGATTTTTATATGTTGGTATGGTGGTTATTTCTTACAATATGTGGCACCATGGAAACAAAACACTGGCTACAAACATTGAAAGCAAATAATAATGTTTATACTTTTGCTTTTGTGTGAGTTTCTAACTTGGTGGTGATTTTCTTGTGTTTGTCGTTAAACTACATGCTGTTTATATATAATTAATGAGCTTTAGTGTGTCATTTAAAATTTATAAACGCGTTTTATACATCTGAACGTGCACATAACTGTTATATAGGTTATAGGTAAAACTTTTTTGAAACAACAAACCTTTTGTTGACTGTGTACATTGGATCATGAACAGGCTAAAAGATACATGGGAAGAAACACCTAAACATAACAATACAACAATGGGAACATACTTGAGGCCTGATGTGGTAAGAAAACTAATGCATGTTTACCAAAGGCTGGCATCAGATGAAATCTTAAGGAGATGTGCATTGGATAAGACACAAAATGCAAATGAAAGTTTACATAGCATGATATGGCGTAAATGCTCAAAAGAAATATTTGCGTCAAAGAAGAGACTTCAGGTTGCTGTGACATCAGCCATCAGTGAACTCAGTTTTGGTTATTCTGCCTCACTCAAGCTGCAGTCAGACATAATGGACCCTGAGATTTCACCAGCATCTCCAAAAATTAGCCAAGGGAAGGACCAATTACGCTTACTTCATTCAGAGATTTCTGCCAAGGTAACTTCTAAAACATCCAGAAGTAAACATGTAGCTGAGAAGGAAAATGTTTTGGATTTTAAAATTTGATTTACTCAGTTATAGTCTTTTCAACATTTTTTGTCGTTCAAAATGTTCCACACGATGTAGTTTTGATTCAGTCCCACTAAACTTTTCAACACATATTCTTAGAAAGCAAACAAATTTCTATCATATGAATTTTTAATGTTCATTATATTTTTAAAGTTATTGATATATAAACTTAAAGGTTTAATCATTTTTTGGCTCTTTTTGTTTGCTCCATACTTATTATTTCTCCTTCTGGAACTAAAAGCAGTATAATAAATTCATATGATAGTTCTTTTCTTCATAACCATCTGAATATTTATAGAAATATGAAAACTAAAATATTGAATATTTTCATCACGTGGAGCGGTTTGAATTTTGCCCAAATTTTGAATTTCACAAATTAGTTACTCAAAAACTATTAAAGATACAAAAACCAAATTTTGAATTCTGTGTTCACTGTGCCTCAGAACTAAGTGGTAAAAATGTCAGCAAGATTGGTTGAAAATTGCTGGATTTGGGGTTTTCAGTGCTGCATCCCCTTGTCTCAATTTAATATCAAACGACATTTCGAAACTATCACAATTCTAAGGCCAACACGTTCTTTCAGGTATGACTACTGACATCACTGAAGTATCCCCGTAAACATTGATTTTGTTTATTTTTGTATTTGTATAATTATGTAGTTTTTTAACTTCTAGATGAGGCTAGATTACAAAAATTAAAGATTGTGACACACTATGCTGGACCATTTGCAAACATCGATAGCCTTATTAAAAATAAGACGTAGCGGAAAAGTTACTTATAGAAATGAACGTACAAATGAGATCAAATCCCGGTGTATTGCATTACATATAGAATAATGCACTGGATAGAATGAAACTTGGCAAGTATAACCTATTGCTTAAAAGTAGACTTACATTCTCATAATAAAATGCTGTATTACATAAGCATTACATATCATACTAAAACTTCAATATCTTTGAGCCCAAGCTTAAGCAGTAAATATAATACTTCGCTTTGAGCGTAATAATGTTCACATCTCTGAGTCAAATAGAACTATAACATGACAAAACCATTTGATGTATTACTTGAAATTATTGAAGACTAATAAAATAAGAGAAAACTAATATAGCAATGTTAATTTCGCGTTACAGGTGATAGTTTTCAGATAGCCACAGTGTATCCGCACTATTTTCTGTTGATATTTGCAAATTTCCTAGATAGAAGATAATAAACGCCTTACATTTTTGTTCTAGACGTTCTCGGGCTTCGAGTCAGGTAATGCGTGGAAGGCATTACATTTCGTAATGAGAATATTGAAAAAGGGGAGCGCTAGATCCAGGGAAATTGCCTACAAGGCCTTAGTGCGGCCGGTTATAGAATATGGAGTAGCATGCTGGGACCCGTATAGAGCTAACCAAATCGATCCATTAGAAAAAATACAGAAGAGGGCAATAAAATTCATAAAAAGAGGCAAGTATTTTGGGCCTATAAAAGGAGATGAGACTAAATGGGAGGAATTAAGAATTAGGCGTAAAAAACATAGGTTGGTAGCGTTATTCAAAGCTAATTTTGGTGTAAAGGCATGGGTGGACGTTAATGTAAGGTTAGATAATCCGGATTATTATGGACGAAACGATCATAGGTATAAAATTAAGGGTAGAAGATACAGAACCGACGTAGGAAAATTTTCTTTTGTTAATAGAACCATTGAAGAATGGAATGAATTGCCTGTAGCAGTCTTTCAGGGCTGTCCCCTGTCGTTGAAGAAATTTAGAAAAAATCTAAATGGTTTATAGTTTAACTTTTGAATTATAATGGTATATAATATGTAAATAGAGAAGTAATTAGATAAGTTTTAAGTGACTAAAGTAAAATAATATCATGTTTGTATTGTTTACTGTATTATTGTTGTAAATCTAGTATATGTAATTTGATCTGTATTCTTAACTCTGCCACCGGGTAGTACCCAATTGCAGTTAATAAATACATACATACATACATAGTGATGTAAAGTCATCGACGTTTCGGGAGTGTGCATCACTCCCAAAACATCGATGGCTCTACATCACTATACCTGGCTCGAAGCCCGAGAACGTCTAGAAAATATACTCGCCAGGAAAGCTTCAAATCATATTGCTTTACATTTTTTTTAATCCCTGGTTGCAAGAGCGGTTCTTCGTTGATGCGTTTGAATCGCCGTGTCACCTACTTGTTTTTGAAAAACTTACATGGTTATGTTTTATGTTCTAGCATTTAATTTTCCTTTATAGAAGTTCTCCAAATCGCTTTGTAATGGAGCCGCTCTCTTAGCGCCCACGCGCTGATAATGCAGCTAGCATACTTACCGACCAGTGATCCGTTATTAAAAGGCCAAGGTGACCGTAACACTTACGGTGAGTGAGGAGAGGTTGGAGGCGTAGAATGCATTGCTGGTTACCATACCTACGGATTCGATTCATAGAAGCCGTATATTCCGCACCAATTCGTGTTGCCAACACAATACAGAACTTTCTTCCTACTTTTTCGTTCATTTGAAAAGAAATTTGTTGGTAGAAGTGGTAACCCGCTTGAAGCAAGCCCCGCGTGTCATGCGATACTGTTTATTATCAGTTTGCATCCTGTGTAAAAACGTAACTTTTATGTGATCATTGATTGTTCTCTGATATGTGAAGTGTTTAATTTTTCATATTTAAGGGATCCAACACCCGACTTGCTGTATCTGCAAACACCCTTTTCTTTATGGAAAAATGATGACAAACACGTCGTGGTAAATGTCGGTAGGCCAACACCAGCGCTATGTTTAGAAAAACTTTGCGGCGGAGCAACTTCAAAACACACCAGGACATTTAAAACTCTAACAAAATTGCAGACGCTCTTCGGGAAAGCTCACGTCTATGTATTGTAAAATACAATGAGAACGTTAAGCTTAACAGGCTTTTCATGCAATATCCCATTAGGGAAGTAGACAAGAAATGACATTTCGTGGAAATAATGAAAGCTAGGACTTTTTAAATAAAGGTAATTTGAAGGAACTTTTGGATTCATTTACAGAAGGAAACCCCATCGAACTTCAAAACCACTAGTCCAGTGTAAAATCAGGTTTTGCGATGCTGATTTTGCGAATTTGGCTAGCGAATTTTTCGAGTCACCTAATCAATTGCCTGTCTGACTGATTTGTTACCACAAATCTTTCGGTTTTTAGACGCTCTATGAGTTGAGAAAACGTTTATTCCAAAGTGCAGCTCTCTGAAAATTGGAAAATATGATGGATGTCTCACCTCTGCTTAGTTACTATTTGAAAAGCAACTAGCTCTGTGCTCAGTCTATTTGCTTGCATAATTGCTGATCGATGGATAAAAAAAATAATAAAAAAAAGTCTATTTGCTTATCGCTGAACGTCTAACCCGCTCCACCAGAGCAAATGATTGCTGTGTTTGATTTCCCTGGTCTGGACGCTCAAATGACTGCTCATGAACAATGAGTAAATGTAACAATTTTGCTTCTTCGAAAGTAGACGTAAAAATACAAGTGAAACACATAAAACTAAAACAACGCCATGTTATGGGAAGAATCAAATGAGTACTCAATTGTATTTAATAACATCTCAGAACATATCACCAGGTTGAACTATATGGGGTACGACATTTTCTATGGGCAGAAGAAAAACAAACACAAAATTAAATAAACCCCTAGCAACTTGAGAACCGTCAGGAAAGCACTAAAAATAAAATAGCTGTTTTAGCTAGTGATTGGGAAGAGTTGCACATTAAAGCTATATGGCACTTCCAGCCCTTTTTATGGAAAGGAAAACTGAGACGTAAGCTAACAGAAGAATTGCTAGCTCGGAAATGAAATTCCTTATCCTGCTGGCCGGATACACAACAATTCATCAGAAGAGAAATGTAGAATTAAGAGAGGAACTACAATTCCATGAGCACATAGATCAAACAGGCTAATTCAAGATTGTTCTGTGGGCGTCGTATTACGTTGTTTATTCGAGTACAGCAGTGGCGGAAGCGTCTTCTTGTTTCTGAATTACAGGAATAATAATTTCAGAAGGCATCTCTACTGCGCAATGAGCAAAGTATTCGGCTAATAAGTGTCTTCTCTGACCAAAAGGTCTTGCGTATTCTAACTCATGTTATGTAAAGAAAATTGTTTTCCACCAGTGGAGAAATGGAGTGGATGAAAGAAAACACAATTCTGTTAACTAATACGATGCATTCAAAGCCCGTCATCTGTGACATTTTCCAAAACAGGAAGTTTGCTAACAGTTTTTGATATTTGTTGTTTTGAAACTTTCGTCAAATACATTAGGCTTATGGAGGACTCTTGTTAATGTAGTGGTGACGAAATGCTGATGGGAATTGCAGCATATGACTCTACAGGTCTTTGAACGTGTTTATGTTTAACGTTGGGTGTTGAAAGGAGCCCCGCCTCAGTGGAGACCTCATCTAACCCTCCTGATCATTCCCATATTCTTAATGGATATGTGTGTATACAAAATAATCATTATTGGAGCACTGAGAAACCTAATATTGTTCATGACATATCCCTTCCTCACTTTCTCTCATGGTCATAAAAGGAACAGAATTTTGAAACCATTACAGAGGGATCCACTTTTTAAAAATCCAACTAGCTTTAATCTACTGTATCCTTCTTACAACAAATCTGTAAATATATACTGACATGCCACACAAATTATTATATTTGTGTAGTATTTGTTACTTCACTGTCACAAGCTTCATTTTTAAGTAATGTAATGATATAATTAAACAATATACAATGAAGCAACAATCTGTATTTCACATACCTCAAATTTTCTTTTAATGTGTTTTGCCTCCACTTGAAAGCATTATCAAACGTTAAAAAAAATAGTGAGGTAGAAAAAAAGATAATGAACCAGGAAAGTAAAATTGACGGAAGGGCATGGAACATCAGGACACTACACTAACTTATGAGGTGAATGATCAAGAAATGAGGATTCATCAAAGTGAGCAAATGTGTGCAACGCGTGGTCATGCACAGAAAGAGCAATGACCCAGAATCAAGTTCTGGTAAAGATAAGAATAAATTATGGGAAGGATAAAAAAAAAAAATTGGTGCGAAAGAATAAGTGAGTTTAGTGGGATGGTGAGTAGCGAGTGTAAGGGAGCAATCACAGATGAAGGTGGAAGGAAAATGAGTGAATATGTAACCGTTGAAAAAGGAAAATCAGAGATGAAGAAACAGTATTTAGGTTAACAGTTAAAGCCCGTACAATTTTGCTGCTATTTTTTCTTATTAGGAAGCATGATTTTGTCTTTTTTCAACAGCCCATAGGTCAATGTTTTGATGAGAACATTTGAAAGTGTATTTCAAGATAGAATTATAGTAGAGATTTGTAGTCCCCTCGATCCCCCGCACTAACCCCCTACAATTTCTACCTCTGAGATAATTTAAAGCATTAAATTTAATTAATTAAATAAATTGATTTAAAGCATCGGGTCTTACTTTAAAGCATTAAGCATACAAGATAAATCCATACACCTTGGAACAATTAAAACAAAATAACCACCAAAAAATTGTCAGCATTTCTCAACGTGAATTATGGCGAATGATGGATAGTTTCCTAAAGTGCCAAAAATATCTGGACGACAGTGAGTCATTTTACCTTTGAGTTTTAAAATATCACTTAAAATTGCTAGGCAACATGCACTACTATAATATGTTTCAAATGGGAAGAGTTCTGGAGTCCAGCTAATCAGATGCCGTATCACGCTCAGCGTTGCCAGCTTGTTACCCCACCCCTTTTATATTTCCCTCTCTCTCGCACACTCATACAACATGCAGCTCTGCTTGGCGCAGACGTAAGGGTAAGCAAGTTATATTTTACAAACTTTTACAATGATGTAGTTACCAAAATCAAAATTGGAAAAAGCATTTTAGCAAATTTGGTATATTTTAAACTACTATAATTATAGTTTATGAATTACCTATTTTTCTAATGCAATGGAACTGCCAGTGGCTCATCCATATCGTTGTCAATGTCACTTCCGTTAAGAGACAATTCGTCATTGTCTCTGTCTTTATCGTCCGAGACATGCAAATTTATGATTCTAGGTTCCAAGATCTCGTCACGTGCTATTTGTTTCTTAAAATCGTCTTCTTGAAGGTTTTCTGCATGCCTCACGCAGTTTTCCCAGTCCTGTTGTGTTACTCTGTCAATTTCTTCGTAAACAAGTCGTTTAACGTCCGTCAATTTAAAAGTATTATTTATTTTTGCAATACCCCTTTTTATTTGAGCCGGCATGAACTCAATTGGATTATATTGGCAGTGGTAAGGTGGGAGCCATATTCCCTCGTGTCCCGTTTCAATTGCAAGTTTATCCAGCTGATACACTTTTTCCGTGTTTTTAAACGGAAGTACTCTCTGCAATAACTCACTTTTAGTTCCTGTTTCTGAAAAAGTTTTGAAGAACGTGTACACCTTAAAAATAGTGCTTCGAGCCTGACTTCGCAATACCAGCCTTTTTGACTCTCCACTAAATTTATCGCAAGAAGCCATTGCACTATTTGACTCTTACTCCACTGTTGTGAAAAGAACAACTGAATGATATTGATCTGAATTCTCCTGAATAATTAAACACTTATTATCCAGCATTCATTCATAAATATAAGCAGACAGCATTCCACAGGCTAACAGGAAATGAAGTGTTTACTCTTTCTCGAATTTAACACCTTGACTTATTCACAGTAATTCTTTTATCCGTCATGTCAGTAGTTTAAATTCCAGTTCTGAGTAATTAAAAGTATATGTACATACATACACAGCAACCACTTTGAACTCTCTAGGGTAAATAGAGAATACGAACCATTCATAAACCAAGATATAATGTGACCAGACACGTTCTGCCAGAGCAGCAGGAAATTTGTTGTTTCCTCTCACTCGAATTGGATTATTCAAAGTAATTCTTTTATCACGTCATGTCAAACACTTACGTTTCAATTCTGAATAATTACAAATATACGTACACGCATACATACCAACCAATAATGAAATTCATTGCAGTGCTTACGTCGCGATTTGAGATAATACAGGTAATAGTGGTTTATTTATTTGTATTAGAAAAACTATTTAAGCTAAAAATATGGGGTTTTCGTGGTTATGCTAGATGCATTACTCTCTACCTTCCACGTGGATCAGTTTTGGCAAAAAATGAATTTTTGTCTTAGCGCGAATAGTATTTCATACAGATTGATTAGGTTGGCGCTCCTGACACACCACTTAGCGGGAATGCAATACGACAACACCGCAGGACTCCAATTGGTTGCGCACCTAGTAGCGCTCAAGGACAAACACCTTCCCATTTGAAACACATAATAGTACCGAATTTGCCCAATATGCCTGTAGGATGAACGTTTAGCATAGTTATGCTTTAACAGGGTAACGTGGATTTGATCCAGCTGTGGTCCATTTTAATTAGACTGACATTCAACAGTATGATTTAATTGATTATAATTCCACATGGGGAATATTTTCTGATGATTCTGATTGGCTAAGATTCTTACTGGATAGAAGCCAATGACAACAACTCTACTTCAGCAAATGAAGGTGCATTATTGAACATGTAGTGTTTTATTGCATGAGTGCGCACCCACCATCGACTGTAACCTTTACTTGCATCCGCACTGTGTAACGCTGTCGTCCACTCGCGTGGTGCCATCTCTCATAAACTATTTTTGTCATATTCTAGCAATATTTAAATACTTCTATTGTACATTTCTCTCTCACACGGTTTCTCGTTCATGGGAAGTGAAGAAATAATAAAAGGTATGTCATACTATTTTCACACTGATTCCAGGAAATATTGTCACCTCTCAGGGTGGCTCTGTTTTCTTCTTGGGGACGTCTCTGAGAGGAATTTGTAGGATCAGCAAGTACTGCGACAGTACGGCTCAGATGCTGATATATCAACAAGGTTTGAGCACGCAGTACTGCTGGCGCCGTGTGCATCAATCCGTGTTTATAATTGCTATTGCATTCTTCTCAGATGGAATACAAAGGGGCGAAGAAGCATTTGTTTGAAAATCCGCTGAAATAGAAATCGTGTTTTCAATGAATACACATTCAAGAAACAAATGTTTGCAAAAATATTTGAACAGGTCTTGTTAGTTTGTGTCTGCAGCTGCGAAGAGTTGCTTCTTCAGCAGAAGAGGCGATTTCGTGAACAATTTCATCTTGGATCCAACTATCATTGTCCCATTTTATTGTTTTAAAGGCTAGTGTTTCCAATGAAACACCGTGATCGAATTTTTGAGTAGAATGTAAATCTCGCTGTATTTTAAGTGAAGATTTAAGAACTTAGAATGATCCAATATTCGCCTACAGAACGGTTAAAATGCCTGAAAAACAAGTCTTATCCAGGTATCTCACTCCAATCGAGATTCAAAATCAGGGCCGATTAAACGTTAGTTAGACATGTAACCTAGTAGTTGAACCAATATTTTTTTTTCTTTTTTACAAAAATGAATGAAATATTATTTGATAAACACTTTATTATTATTTATTTTATATTTATTTCACATTATTTGTTTCACAAAACACTTACATTAATTTTTGTTATAATTCCACTTATTCGGATTCTTTAATTATAATATTTCTACACTTTAAATAAAATAAAATATTGCATTACAGCAAAAAAAAAAAAAAAAAAAAAAAAAAAAAAAAGACTGTGCCGAGAGTTCACCACCCCCACAACAAAAGCAGTTGTACGAAAAGATAACCTATGAACAGGGTAATTGAGTAATTCATAAACGATAAGTCAGTCAAATCCAGTGGCGGCTCGTGCCGAAAAATAACAGCGTGCTGCGGGAAAAAGTCCATGCAACTCACCTAGTTTCGAAAAATGAAGTCCATGCACCGATGTTTCTTCATGGTATAGACGAATTTCTACTTCCTTTCGCTTTTTGCTTAATTTTTAGATCGGGTATTGGTCGCCCTAATATTTTTATACCAACCCTTTCTTCTACTGCTCACCTTGAACAGGGAGCTTTCAGAAGTTCATTAACTGTGTTCATTATTTACTATTGGTTAAAGTTTTCGTTACTCATACATTGAATAAAATGAATTTATAACATTTTCACACTCACACACGAAATAAAGAAACTGATATAAGCCACTAAATAATGTTACACAAAGAAATACTTGGATTCAATGCGAGCTCACGAACCTCATTCACTTGTTATGAGAGATTCCCGTTATGGTCGCGTGAATAGACTATCGTGCCAACATGATAGGTACATCACAGATAATCTGCCCTGCTATTTAATAACCATTAGGTATTGGATCTGTTTACTAAGTAGGACGGAATTAGTTTCTAGAACTAAAATATAAAGCAATGATAGATTGTTAAATGATTTTCAATGCATATTCAAGTTCTACAGCTGTAACTGTGAGTGTTGGTGGCCCTGCTTCCCCGCGCAGCGAATGATCACCGCGCAACACCCCGATGCAGCACGCATTTGTGCGAAAATCTATTGAACTTAGGACATCATGGAGGCAAGAGGGGAAGGTTGTATGCATGCTTGTTCTCAGCACGTTGACGTCACGGATGCGTTCCAATAGTTACGCAGGTGTTTTCCATGCATCAGGAGTTCATTATTGTTCATACTCGATTTCTTATACTTACATAATGCATTGTTATCCACATGGTGTTTTAAAATTTCTACAATGTGATTTATAAAACAGAAAAGAGACTGCTACAGCACTGCAGCACATAAGGACGAGCCGCCCCTGGTCAAATCCCGAAGTTACATATAAGTTCTACAAAAAGAGACACAGCGATTTTAAAGAAAATCACCCGAAACTACTCTTTATATGGAAAAACGACTGCTCTTTTTTATTTTCTCAAAAATATTTTTAAGACTTTATTAAAATATAATATTTTTATGTATTTGCATAAAGCATACAACGTATACTTAACATTTCCTGCAAATGAGCTGTGAAGCTCTTCATTATGAGAAAATGCGCAATTTATAAACCGTAATAGACAGACAAAAGGTTACTAGAGAAAAAATATTTTGTTCAGCTACATAATTTATGACAAATATATTTTTAATTATTGGTTTGAATTAACTGTCAAATACATTAACCTTTTCGGGTAATGTCATTATTGTTTTCTTCCGTTACTCATTTTTCCTCGCTTTTAGAAGATTTAACTGTTGCTTGAGCCAACATAATATCTACAACGGAACTGTTTCTGCAAGCTACAATATAAACCAAATATATGAATAGGCTTTTGTAAGAATAATTTGCAGAGGTGCGGACAGAAAAAAACCACGTGAACGTTACTATTTTTAACATCTAAATAATACGTGAAAAGCTGAACAAAAGTAAAACGTTTTCTGCGGGTAAACAGCTGCAGTAACAGCTGCACGTCATCACAGGCTTTAGCTACGCTTTTGTTCATAGGTTGCACGAGTGATATACGACCCAGAAACGATTCAAATGTTATGCAGCACTTTGCTAAGAGCCCTGCCAAAACCTGACGAAAGATTCAACTCATATTTCTTTGCTGCCCTTGACTCTTGAAAAGAAGGCGGAAAAGAGATTTCGTCAGAGAGTGCAGAAAGGTCAGAAGTACTCTATATTTGTGAAGCTGTCTCTTCCACCCCCACGCCGACGACGCTGGCGCCTTGAGGTGGGGGTTTGGCTTGCCGCCCACTCGACATGCGCAACGCGCTGTGACCTTGACCTAGTGTTGTTTTGTTCAATGGCGAACTGTATGTATATTCGCGCTCAATTGCTGCCTGCGAGCTGATCAAGATAAGTGGAACGAAGGAAATGGTAACGGATCTATATAAAAGCATTCAAGTCTTGCACGCAAATAACGAGAATATACCGCTCACATACAATCAACAAGTATTTGACATGCGTGTTGTCAATTTATGGTAGTTGTCATTGCATGAGTACGACACTTTCTCGTAAACAAAGCAATTGAATGAAGGAAATGGATTTATTAAGTATGAAAGAATATACAGGCTATCAACTTACATACAAGAATTTGCAGTTTAAGGTCAATAAAATAAGCTAGCGTCCATTTGTGTGTGTGTTTTTTTTTCTTTGCAAATATGGTACTGTCCTTTGTGAGGTTTTTATGAACATAGGCTACTTATATGGAAGCAAACACACTGATTTCGAAAATTATAGCAGTTTTTATGTAATCGATACCGTTTTTATGAAATTCGATATTTTGATTTTATCGAACACAATATATAATTGCAATTGTATGTATATATTTTTGCAGCAAAAGATGAATAATGATGTAACATATTTTGCATCTTCAGGCTGTATATATATACAAACCACCCCTTCTGTGCATCCTTACCCTGAATCCCTTATCTTCCTAAGCGATGAGCTGTTGACTGAAAAAAGACAGTAAACTGTCAACTGTTGCCCGCTAAACAGACATATACACTCACCCTTAAGCGAATCTGTCTTAACATCTCGGAACTTCAGTAGTTTCTAACTTGCTGTGAGCGGTAATCCCGTTTAAGTAAAATATTAATTATTGTTATTTTGTATTATTAGTAGATCTAATGCTCACAATGGCCTCCACCTCTTCTAGGAGAAAATGAATGAACAATTCAAATAACTGCTGCTACAGATGTGGTTCCTTCTTTTGCAGAGACAGAAAACTAACATTGCACAGTTTACGAAGAAATGTGTGTAGTGTTTAACGCCCGCTTTTACTACATACGGCACCGCAGGCGGTGACACTGATGGTACATGAGATGAAGATAGAGCACCGGTGGAATGATATGGCGGGGGAAACCGGAGGTCCCGGAGAAAACCCACCCCAGCGCCGCATTGTCCACCACAAAACTCACTTTGCGGTCGCCTGGGATCGAACCCGGGCCGCCTTGGTGTTTATGAAGAGAATGTTAGGGAAGCTTGGGCACTCACTAATGCTTTCTCAAAGCAAAGCATCCCCTGAGGGCAGAAAAGTTATATAATTACCAATGACAAATTCAAATACAGAGAAATCATTCCATATATGTTACGCTCGGGTGCTATTTTTACCTAAAATTGATTTCAAACTATGCAAAAAAAGTGTTTAGCTACAGTGATTACATGTAGGTACAACATTCAAAAGCCTGTATCAAACTTGTCGATATGTTTGAATAACTGTAAGTTTGAAATACTTAAAAAGTGAATACAAACTGTAGCTACAAGAACTACGCCGTCAGTCGACATTAAATAAAGTAATTAATAATAATAATAATAATAATAATAATAATAATAATAATAATAATAATAATAATAATAATAATAATAATAATAATAATAATAATAATAATAATAATAATAATAATAATAATAATAATAATAATAATAATAATAATAATAATAATAATAATAATAATAATAATAATAATAATAATAATAATAATAATAATAATAATAATAATAATAATAATAATAATAATAATAATAATAATAATAATAATAATAATAATAATAATAATAATAATAATAATAATAATAATAATAATAATAATAATAATAATAATAATAATAATAATAATAATAATAATAATAATAATAATAATAATAATAATAATAATAAATTCCAATCGATTACGTCACTAAATAGATCCTAAGATTACTAGATACTGCACACAATGAGCGCCCTGGAGTCGCACCATGCAAATAGGATTTACTGCTCCTAAATGATGTTAGCTGAAACGTTATACAAGACAATTCAGAAGATATTTATTGCACTGCCGAGACAACATTTATTTTGCTAATAGCTAAAAGTATAATTAGCGCCAAGACTGCAGACACGCTCCAAGAGAAACCAATAATAATACCATGTTACTAAGCTGATGGGGAAAAAAGGGAAAGTCAAAAAAGAAGAAGAGACTTTAAAACAAGGAAAGCCGTTCTTCAAAGGAATTTTACTTTTGCATAATAAAAACAAAGCAGACGAGACGTCTGCTGTTGTGTTTTCCTACTTTGTTATTCTCTTTCATCCATAAATGAAGCTTTCTTTATTCGGCTTTGTTTGTCTCAAGGCACCTGCTGCTTCGGAATTATTCGCTGCAGTAATATCCCTCTTTGTTCCTAAAGCTGATAAAATGTGTTCTTTTTTTCTTTACACTACAAAACTTAATACCATGACCTTCATTCAAAGAACATTTTCCACAAGGGTTCGCAGGTTCACTTTATGCTATTAAAATCCAGAACTGGGTGCCATTTTTTTTTTTAAAAAAAAACAACTTCATATCTCATCCTTGTAAGGAAAGAGGTTAAATACCTAATTAAGATAGATTTAGATAGACATATACATATAGATACACAATGATACACAATATCTATAGAAAATGTATATTTCCAATGAAATCTTGATATCCACAGAAAGTAATTAAGGTGTAAAAGAATAATCAAAAAAAAAAAAAAAAAAAGAAGAAAGCGACTTCATAAAATATGAAAGCCATTAAAGTATTTAATGTACAAAATGAGGGGATGAGATTTATTTTATGGAGAATCTAGTTCTCTGAAAAAAATTAATGAAGTCATCAGAAAGCTAATAGCAAATATATGTTATGCAACATTAACATTAAACACTTGTGTAATTTTTGCATGAGATTCGCCATCCGTTTTTTATTCTCATAACTATTCTAAAAAATATTTACAAAAAAGAGACAATTTTTCTCTCTTTCTCCTGCGTATGTCCTTTAATTGCGATAAATATTAAGAGAAAATGTTTTCGGTTAACCCATAGCATGGAATTACCGTGTGTGCTGAAGCTATTTAAAGACATTAATTTATATTGGAAATAATCATTTCTTCCACACCAGCCGTGTGTAGCCTAAGATTTGAATGAGTAGAGCCAGACCGAAAAATTCAATGCCATAGCCGGGATCTAAACCAGGGATCTGCCGGTCTTCGTCCGGTTGCTCTAAACCACTGAGCTACTATGGCCAACCTGCCAGCATTCAAATCCCGGCTATGGCATTGAATTTTTCAGTCTGGCTCTACTCGTTAATTTATATTATCCAATCCTTGACCACTGTTTTAAGTGTGGAACATTTTAAACTGATAGGCAGGAAATCACCAATATCACTTAGAATTATTTAGAAATAGAGTTCAGTTTTCAAAGCACTCTGCATTCTTATCAGAATGTCCTATTGCTATGGAAAGATAATTTAGGATTCCAGGATTTCAAAATAATTCTTAATCACTGCACCCGACAAATTATTCGCTTTTTTACTTTACTGAAAAATCATACTACTATTAAGTATTCTTGTTTTTTAAGGACTTAAAAAGTTATGCGTCCCTCTGAAACTGATAATAGGGACTATACCTACTTGGAGCTGTTATTCCCTACTAGAAACTGGCCACTTCTGCAACTGCTGCTATATAGCCTTCGTTTCGTGGCATGGCTGTAATGCAGAAAATTATCTTACACAGCGCTGTTTCTAATCCATTCTGTTCACCCTACACTTTCCCTCCTCTTCGTTTGCCGGTTAATCATCGACGCAAAGTCTTTGTAGCTTTTGGCACGTCTTAAACCATGCGTTTTGTGTCAACAGTGCTGTTGTGAAACCATCAGAACACAGAATCTTTATATATGGTTCCTAGGATTGGGATTTGGGATTTCGGTACGTAGGCCACAATGCTGGGCCCATTGTTCCTATGCTCCCAAGTGCATTCTCCTATGCTTCCATCCCTGTCACCCCCGTGAGGAAGAATCAGGCGAAGGAGACACAGAGCGCCCGACCCAAGGAGCAACGACAGTACAGAGGGTAGGGTCCCTACAGTATACTTGGATAAAGACCTCCCCCGACAGGCCAGGACAACGAACCCGCTCCCCCGCTGCGGGACGGCAACGAGCCTAGCAGCCAGTCCCAAAGGTCCCAGGCAGGCGACCCGAGCCCAAAAGGTCCCTGGCTGGCGGTCCCGAAATGGTCCCAGCTGAAGCCGGCAACCGACCTATCGGAGAAGGAAGTGGTTTTCCTCAGAGCATATCATCCTGCCATGCACCGCCGAGACACCCGCCGACAGTGCTACCTTGAAAGATGAGAGATGATATGAAATGATAATAGAGATGAAATGGAGGGACAGGAAATTCGGGGGATGTAATTAACCTACCTAGCGACCCCGGAAAATCCCAGAAAAAACCATGGGTCAAGTAGGTCGGCCACAGGAATCGAACCCGGGCCTCACGAATGCGGGCCACAGACGAAACCTCCTGAGCCATCCTATGTGATAAAATCTTGAATACAAGTAATACCGCGGTTTGCAGACGGATTTCCTGTTGTCCATACCAATGGATTTAGGGGAACCAGTTTTATTTTTGACAAGAAACAAATGCAAATCTTCATATTTGTGCTGAGGGAATGCTCGATGACATTTCAGAAAAGTTAGAGCGAAGTCCAAAGAAATCTTTGGCAAAGTCCGCATAGAAATCAGGAATTTCTGAAAGCTTAGCTTCAACTAAGCTACTAAAATTAAAACCCTAGAAAATATCTATAGTTGAGAAATTACAATCACGCAGGAAACGATCACGCTTTTGTGATTGTTGGATAATGACAATGATCACTTCGTTGACCCGCCTGTATTTATTTTCCTTTATGTACTGACTGCGAAGAATTGAATGTTAATGGAAATGTTCCTAAACTCTGCGAGAAATTTATGGTAGCGCTTCCGATATCTTCTATGCATATATAGTTACTGTACTTAGAAATTGCATGACAATCTAAGAGGCTTTGGATAGCCTACTCCGTCAACTTCCCACTGTCCAGTGCATTTTAGGCCGGCCACTCCAAACGATAAAGGATAAATGATAGACAATGGAAGGAGGCACCTTACTCCACTGCGATCTCCGCACAGATTTATTGCAGCTAATACCATCTTTGAGGTATCCTATACTCTGGCATTCTTTGCAGGGGTTCTATACAATTATTCCTATATTCTTTTATTTGTTGAATAAGTGGTTGTACTTTCAGTTCTTCTGTAATATATTTCTTATGTGCTCTTTGCCTTGTACAAACTTTCACAGACCTCAGGAAATGCATCTCCGCTGCTTTATTTTTTTTCCTTTCTTTTAGGAACCAGGCCTCACTTCTATACATTGCTACTGTCAATATAACTTTAAATAATTACAAATTTTCTTACCGACACAGAATACGAGGGGGGTGCCAAAAGAAACTGGATTCCGAGGGCGCTGCCACTCGTAGACGTAGTGCAGGGTTCTCACGCTAGATGGTGTTAGTAGAAACCTTCATGAAACGGCTGTGCATACGGCGTCAGTGTAGAGCTGAACGTGCAAGTGTGGTATTGTGTTTCCCTGACAGTTGGCGGTTTACCTCCGCGAAGTCGTTATGGCAACTTTAAAATAACAAAGAGTGTGTGTGAAATTTTGTTTCCTGCTTTAAAAAACTGCAACGGAGACACACCAAATGCTTCAAGAAGCTTTCCAGGAGGACGCTTTGAGCCGCACACAGGTTTTCGAGTGGTTTGGGCGCTTTAAACGTGGTGAGATGTGTGTTGAAGACCAAGCTCTTTCTGGACGCCTTTCGTCATCGCGAAATGAGGAGAACATTGAAAAGGTCCGCCAAAAGAACAACGAGGATCGTCGCCAAACGATCCACCAAATTTCAGCAGCGACAGGAATCAGGACGATCAGCGGATTTTGGGGGAGGATTTGCACCTGAGACCTGTTGCTGCTAAATTTGTTCCGCGCCTTCTCACACAGGAGCACAAAACCATCCGCATGAATGTGTGTCAGGACTTGAAAACAGAGATTGCACGTGATCCAAACTTCTTGAACAAAGTCATTACAGGGGATGAGAGTTGGTGTTACGGGTAAGACCTAGAAACCAACAAGCGTCAAGCCAATGGAGGACTCCCAACCCTCTTAGACCAAAAAAAGCAAGACAAGTGAGGTCAAATGTAAAGACGATGCTCATTGTGTTTTTTGATGTTCGTGGAATTGTGCATCTGGAATTCGTACGGCCGCGCCGTGGCTCAGTGCTTAGACCGCTTGGCTCTCACCAAGGTGGCCCGGGTTCGATCCCAAGCGACCGCAAAGTGAGATTTGTGATGGACAACACGGCGCTGGGGCGGGTTTTCTCCGGGACCTCCGGTTTCCCCCGCCATCTCATTCCACCGTTGCTCCATCTTCATCTCATGTATCATCAGTGTCACCGCCTGCGGTGCCGTATGTAGTAAAAGTGGGCGTTAAACACTACACATTTCATTTCATTTGGAATTCGTACCCCCTGGCCAGACTGTTAACCAGCACTTTTACTTGGACGTTTTAAGGCGTCTGCGAGAGGACGTGAGTAGGAAACGCCCGGAACTTTGGCGATCAGGTGACTGGTTTCTGCATCACGACAACGCTGCAGCACACACGGTCTTACGAGTGACCCACTATTTGGCATCTCAGAGGTGGTCTGTCGTTCCCCACGCTCCGTCGCCGGACCTAGTCCCGTGCGACTTTTTCCTATTTCCACGAATGAAAAAAACGTTAAAAGGGGATCGTTATGAAGATGTGGAGGCGGTAAAAACAGCTTCGCAAAGGACACTGGACATATCAAACTTGAAGAGTTCCAAACATGCTTTCAACAGTGGGAAAAGAGACTTGACATGTGCATCGCATGTAATGGAGAGTATTTTTAAGGTGACTGAAGTAATTTTGTAAAACGGTTCATCAATAAAGTTTTTAAGAAAACAATCCGGTTTCTTTTGGGTCCCCTCTCGTATTATGTATGCCCAATCATTTCACTAATAGAAATAATGGAGCAATATAGGGGAGTAACTGAATATCTGGAAACGCGTATTGATTATAAATACACTACAGCACTGTCAGTCCTATAGCGATCAGTAATAAAACACATCATCTCATTGCAACACGAGCTCTGATTAAGGTTTCCTGACACTGTCAAGCATATGTATACACTTTTGATTTTGTAATAAACAATTGGAGCCATTGGAAATATAATTTGCAACATTTCTAAGTTTAGGTATTTTTTGTGTTACCATTTTAACCTTCCCTGACATTGGGGCACTGCAGTTGTCGAAACATTAGTCTAACATACCTAAAACTATAGGCATGGTCCAATATCTTGAATGCAAATTGGCATATCCGGGGAGGAGGGGCGGGAAACGCATGTTCGGGTTTTACCCAAAAAATCACGAGTTTCTTTCGTATCTCGTTCTATTTGTCGAAAACAAAACATATGCAACTGTTGCACGTCACATCACCTCTCTACGTTGCAGCTGCGCATAACACATTTTCATCTACTTTCTTTATCGTGGCCCCGGAAGTAAATGAATGTGTGTAAAGTCAGTAAAATTTAGTAGTAACGTCATATGCAATTTAAGGATCAAATGTCACACTCATAATATTGTGCAATGAATTGCGATTCAAATTATTAGCAAGTAATCCGTGAAATTAAAATCGTTAATTCAAGGATAACGATAATAAATTCATTTCAGGTTTGCTTCATCAATTTGCAACTTTGATGAAACCGGTTATAATGCACCTCAAGGCCACTAACTATATTTATAGTTGCCAGGAAAGACGTTGTAACAACCCACATCACTTCTAACATGTGTAACAGAGTCGTTATTTATGTAACTTTTAAATACTAATATGAATGGTCAGATTAATCAGCTACAACCGTCAACTAAGAGTTCACCCACGTCTCTACTGTATATACCAAAGCATACTAGATTTCTCAACGTGTAAGGTAAACCTATAACGTCCTCTAACATTAAGTCATATCGGACTATGAATGAAATGTGTTAAATGATGCTCAAATGAGCACAGGATTCATAGAGGATAGTTACCTGACATTCATTTTTCAGGGCAAGGGAAACCCCCCAGAACAACGTATCTTATTCAAATAACTTACTATGACCGGTATCTCTTGAATGTGAGTCAGATACGCTACCATTTACGCTACAGAGGCACGCTTTAAACATTTGAGTATCGCTTAAAGCTTACTTTATTGCCTTGTTTACTTATAAGAACACATGCAAAAAGACAGTTTCTACAAATGTTTAACTCATAACAGCTTAAGTAAAGAAGTAGAACTTTAGGAAGAATAAACATTCGAAAGGGAAAGTAATGTGAACAGGCTTTTGATTTAGAAGTCAGATAAGATATATAGATACAAAGCGTGGTGGGTTTGATCCCGGCAGCCGGCCTTCCTAACTTGTGGGATTCTTTCAGGGATTTCTCCGGGGGTTTTCTCTGGGGTTGCAAGACAAATGCTGAGAAGGTTCCTTTCTCTCTCGAATTTCTTCCTCCGTTCACCTCACTTCTCTTTTCACTTCAAACTTCATCCGCTTTCAGAGCTGTCATATGTCAACAATACGCTCGGCGCCGCGGATGCGAATTCCTGTTTCCGAGCCCCGCCCCCTAAAGATAGGCAAGCCAACATTAGATGAGGACAGATCTGAATCTTCCTAATTCTAAAGAAAACATTTTAATCAAAGAAAACCCACTGACTTTTGAACCAATTAATATTCAATTAGATTTAGAACAAATAGTTACAAAATCTGAAACTACCAAACCTGTACTAGAAGCACTTGCATTAGCAACTGTGAACAATAAATACCCACCTGAAGATGGTTACATATCTACACAGATGGATCTAACTTGGACAACTCAGGAGCAGGAATTAAGTGTGCACTGTTCACATTCTATCAACCATCAGGATACCACACAACAAATTTTGATGCAGAAGTAACGGCTAATTCATATTTCACTCCAACACCTTCTATACAGAATAGATAAATTCAAAAATGCTGTCATACTTTCTGATTCTAAAGCAGCATTATGTGCAATAAGTTCATATAAAATGAGGTCAATCCAAATTAAAGAAAGTCACAAAATGATCCAACAACTTCAGAAACTACAGAAAAGAATTATATTACAGTGCATACCTGCACATTGTGGAATTGCTGGAAATGAATCAGGTGATTTTCTTGCCAAAAAGATGCAAATTTAATTCAGAACAAAAGTAAAAACTTACCCTTTACATTCATAAAAGAATTAATCAAAAACAAATATGAAAACAAACAAAACCAATCAATACCTAACAAAGCCAAAGATAAAAATTTGAACATTTTAATTAAAAATCCAGAAATTATTCCAGAAATTATCAAATTTTAGATTACTTACGGAACATGGTTATTTGGCCAAACACTTACACACAATAGGAATTTATACACGTCCAAATTGTCCTCTGTGCAACAAAGAAGAGGAAATGACTGAAGAACATCTTTTAACCTGTGAAGCCCTACCTGCCGGACCCACTACACAGAAATATTGGAGAGCAAGAGAGTTAATGGCTTCATTGCCAAAGCCTAGCATTTGAAAACAACATTAGAAGAGGTATTGCCTGGAAGCTTTAATCTGAAACTTTGTCATTTTGGCTTCCGGATCGGTCTCTCTCTCTCTCTCTCTCTCTCTCTCTCTCTCTCTCTCTCTCTCTCTCTCTCTCTCTCTCTCTCTCTCTCTCTCTCTCTCTCTCTCTCTCTCTCTCTCTCTCTCTCTCTCTCTCTCTCTCTCTCTCTCTCTCTCTCTCTCTCTCTCTCTCTCTCTCTCTCTCTCTCTCTCTCTCTCTCTCTTCATCCCCCTCTCACCTCACACCTCCCTGCCGGGCACACGCACAAAAGGGCCGGAGGTGCCGAAGTCGCACTCCTCTACCCTTGCCTTACCTTACCGTGTTATATTTTGGCTGTTGCATAGGACCGGGGAAGGAAAGGGCTGCATTTATTCTCATACGCTAATATATTTTCTGCAAACAACATTAGATTTTGGTTACTTCAAAAGGATAGAGTTGGTTTTCAGGTAAAATATCTGTCAAGAACGTCTTACCTTGGTAATTCAATTCTTGTGTGTGTTTGTCCCTGTATGTAGTAAGAATTGTCCTCCCTTTTTTACCATGCAAATAATATATTTTATTTACACCCATAAAAACAACAAAAATCGGGTTGAGTTGCGAGAGTAATCTTTTACAAATTCGATGTATTAAACGAGAAATTCCCTGCTCTAAGCGGGTCCTAAATTTAAATCCCAGGAAACTGCTTTCTATGTATTCCTGGTATAGTTTCTAAATAAAATCACATACGCAACTTTTGAAGTTTACACGCATAGAATATTGATTACGAGCTAATCTTATCTCTGACAAATAAATTTCATTTCTGTACTAATTATATAAATACGCATTAACATGAATATCAATGATACGGTAAAGTAATATTACGTTTACATAATTACTTCTACTTGTTTTCAAATATTGTCATCGGATAAAGTATGTATTCATTGTTTGAAATACTGTGATATGGCTCCAAAGTAGCGTGAGAGGTCGAATACGGGAGCGTTAAATCTTAAGTTTGATCTCAGATTTTTTTCCCCCATGGTTGGACAAAGCTTTGGTAGTTTCTCAATTACCATAATTTCTACCATTTTCTTTTCATTCCGTTTTCTTTTAATCTTTCAGGTGATTTTCTAATTTTTATGGCGGTGCCGGCAGATGGCGTGAATGCTTGCTTAAAGGTGAGACTACTACTTGCCGTGTGCAATAGGGAGCTGCTCGGTTGACGCTCATTTCACCGTCTTCTCCAGCAAACCATAGCGGTGTGATGGTATTCTAGCCTGGATCGGTTAGGGACTTCCGCGACTTTGTCACCTGTGTATTTGGAGTTGTTACCCCTTCCACTTTGGGGACAGTACAGATCTATGTCTGTTGCAGTGCGCTATATGTGTTCCTCTGGTCTATATCCTGCAGCTATTTAAATAATTTCCCTTTCTAGTATTACTGTTTTAAAATGTTTTATTTTCTTAAAACCGACATTTCAGCTTGCCGTCCCCAGGTTTGCGCTCTAAAGTTTCTGTTTTGATGTAGCGTTTCTCGATAAAATTCGTTTCTATTACCAAAACCAGATGCTATTAATCACTAAGCAAGAAGCGTTGTACACCTGCTACCGTTAACCGCCGCCTTACAGCTTCACGGATCACTTGTCTTCTTCAGCTATTGATCCCATAATGTAAGTCAAGGACTTGACGAGTCGTCGATAACGGCACACGCATTACATAAATATGCTTTCTTTAGAGAGTGGATGTTGTATAGTCAAGGTTATATTTGTCATGTTCTCAAGGCCGTCAGCCTACACTGTAGAAAGTCTCAACACCCATAGTCGATCCTGAATGCTTACCAGCCATTGCACCCCATGGTCGCTTTTGTGCGTTAGTTGCGTATCTTGAAGTTCCTGGCACAGACATTCCCTTCCCATTTTAAAGACTTTGGACTGTTTGTAGCATTTTCAATTTAAATCCCCCAAATGGATTACTTTTGTAATGTTTTGCTAGATCTCATTATATTATGCATAAAAATCACATATCTCAAACAACTTTAAAAAAGACAAAGAATTATGATTGAAACAAAACGTTGAAGCATACTGTGAAGCTTGGTCTTAACTTGGTCAAACTTTACAAAATTTGCTCAGATAATGTATAAAACTAACTGTGCAGTATTCTTCATTTGAATGTTATATACAGTGATAGTAACATTTCTTCACAAATCCCTTCTATCTTAAAACCCAGAACAGATTTTATTTTAAAAAAGGTAGCTATGAAATTACTAAAATTGATAAACTAATAACATAATAATCACCTAAGAAATGCTCATGTGTGCACTCACATATGTTTCGTAGTAATGTTGTACCACTATTGTTACAAATGCTTATTCTTAATCTACTTCATTTCAGTTGAGATAAAAATTTGTATAGATAATTTTATTAAATAATTCCTTATATGTGCAATTGTAATAATATGTTATAGTAGACTTAAGTCGTTCTCTTTGCAGGACAGAAGGAAACAATAGAATAAGGCTTCCCATTTGAGAATAACAAAGAATTCTCGGAAATGGTTACTTTGGAAAAAATATCAATTGGAGACAAATTATGCGGTTTAACGAGATGTTTACATTTTTTTTTGTGCAAAAGCTTCTTTGTATCTCTTATAATATACCACTTATACAAATATCATTGATAATGAGGAGTACTTCACTGGCTATTCTCAGAATATTCAAAATATACATTTCACTTGTTACGAAACTATCTGAAAAATATGACAAATTAATCCAAATCCTTTAGAGTCAATTTTGGTGGTGGTGTTTTAGGACCCGTCGACAACAAGGTCATTTGGTCAATTTCCACCTAAGGATAATTTGAGATGAAGAATTCTTTAGAAAATCTTGGATTGGATCGGATTGTTCGGAGGGGATTCAACACCTGGTCTTTTGTACCTATGCTCAAATGGGTCACTCCAGGGAGGAAGGGTAAGATAAGAGGAGAAAAAGGGCGACCGACCCCAAGAAGTCACTTCGGTATAGAAGGCGGGGCCCCTACACTTTACTGTAACTGAAACTGCCCGGAGGGTGGTTTAGGGCAATCATCATCCCATCTATCGTGGTCCCAAAACAGTCATGAGGCCGGTTTGGACACCGGAGGCCGCCCCCTCCCAAGAGCAGGGGTCTACAGGCAGGCTTGCACAATCGGCATCCCGCCTGCCGCGTTCCTGAATCGGTCCGTTAGGCTGGCTCGGAGACCGGAAGCTATCCCGGAAGAGAAAAGTGTTCGCTCAGAGAATATCATCCTGCCATCGCCGCCAAGACTCCCGCGATACTTCTACCCTGAAAGAGACCACCAGATGAGAGATGATGTGATAAGATAATGGATATGAAATGGAGGGACAGGAAATTCGGGAGATGCAATTAATCTACCCAGCATTAGCTTAGTAACCCGGGAAACCCCCCGAAAAACCCATGGAAATCAAACCTGGGCCTCTCGAATGCGAGCCACAGACGAAATCCCCTGAGCCATGCCGCTCGGTTTAGAAAATCTTACTGTTGAACTCAAATAATAACTTCCGTATTTAACTTACTTCGTTTTTAGTTATGATGTTCAAAAACAGAGGCACACAGACGCTTTTTTTTTTTAAAAAAAAAACTCTATTTCTAGGGAAATGTTAGTATTTGGTTTATTGTTGGCAATAAAAGGTTATATTGGTTTTCCAGTGACCAGCGAATTTAATACTTTGAACACTAAATTTTTCTTGAACAATGGAATGAAATGCAGCACCGTATTTTAAATGTTGACTGTAGCTTGGCTAATCTACTGTAAGACAAGATTTTGCTAGTGGAATAAACGTATCAAAAAGCGTCGAGATCCCATCGACGACCGCTCTGGACGACCGTTCCATATTAATTACTGACAACAATGTGAAAGAAGTAAGAAAATGATTCTGGGAAACAGCTGAATCACCATTAGAGAGATTGGCCAGAATTGTGGTAGAGCCATTAATGAAAACTGCATCACGATAATGCTGCAGCTTACGCTTTAATGTGAAAAATAAAATTGTTACGTTGTCTCAGCAATGTATGAACCGGACATGACCAATGCGACTTCTTTTTGTTCCTAAGGGTGAAGAGAACCATGAAGGTACGTTGTTTTGCACCATCGTTGAGACAAAGCAGATTCAGGCAATCCAAAACCTAGACTCGATAACATGGGTTCACATCCTTCCCTTCACATTTCGTCTCCTAGCTGAAGAACAACGTACTATTTTAAACTGAAGATGATTCTCCTGGTTTATCAATAACTTAATGCGGGGTGAACAAATGATCGCTTTTTATGTTCTGAACACCGTGAAAGATATATAACGCTTGACTTTTGGGTAAACAAGCACTTCCATAAATTCTCTTTTTTGTGACTTGAACCTGAACGGTCGGTGTATTTTTATTTTTGAAAAGAATACATATATTGCACTGAGATCATTATTGAATTCACTAATCTTTTGACTACCAAACAGAAGCCTTATACAAACAAATAAGCACTCCCAGCAGATCAAAGAGAGAAAACAGAAATACAGTAACATCACAGGCGGATGCAGGGAGGCCCTAAGAGGCTTTCCCTTTTCAATGATGAAAGCAATATGTCAACCATATTTTTAAGCTCACGGCTTCGCTTTGTGCCCAGCGGTTTTATTTCTTTTTGCTATACGTCTGTCAACATAGTGTTCACTAACGATAAGCATATTCGTCCAACAGCCAGGCAATAAACCTTTCAGCAGTGGCCTAGGCTTTGGGAAAAGTCAAAATCTGCAGATGGCTCCTCAGGCACTTGATTGCGATTCAACTTTGTTTTCTGAGTGATCCTAGCTCATATATCGAAATCTAGTATAGGTAACGAATATGATACGTTTTTGTTTCTTTACTTCTTAATCATGGTAAGTGATGAAAGTATTGCGGTTTACCCAAAGCATTAGAGAAACGTCTATATGTGATTGAGAGAGCAGCATAATTAAGAGACTTTGTTGGTTGCATATTTTCTCATTTGAACATAATAAACGTGAATAAATCAACTACCATGCAAAATATGTATGCAATAATGGTGTTTTTGATCTAGTTTTCATTATGGTATCAGGATGGGGACCTGAATCTCCAACATCCACTACTGGTAACTTAACCTACTTAGGTGTTTGCAATATTTTACTGGACGTATCTGCATGGACTGTATTACATCATCTTAACTTATGAAACTTACTATTTCAGACATGAAATATAATCATATTTGATGATTGGATTTTTTCAAAATAAACCTTTTTTTTTTTTTTACTTAAATTCATGAAACAGCTACAAGACATGATTTATTTTTCAGGTCAAAAACCAGCGGTGGATATTAAATCACCACTTTGCTATCATATTAATATATATGAGGGCTGTTCAATAAAGAATGATCACAATTTTTTTATTTTTTTTTTATTTTTGACAAGGTACCTTTACTCATCCTCATAATTTTGATGTTCCTTCTCAAAATAGTCTCCCCTGAATGCGATGCACTTGTCCCAGCGCTTCTGCAAGTCTCAAAATACATGCTAGAAACCATTTTTTTGAGAGATCCTTCAAAATCGTCTCGCAACCTTCACCACTGCTTCTGATGATGGATAATGCCTCCCACAAGGGCGTTTCAAGTTAGGGAATAGAAAAAAGTCACATGGGGCTAAATCCGGATTGCAGGGATGGTGAGGGATGTACTTCACGTTGATTTTTGCACGATATGCAGCAGCAACATTGCCAATATGCGGCCGCGCATTATCGTGGTGCAGCATCCAGCCTGCTTCATGGAAATGTGGTCTTTTGCGCCTGATATCTTGCAATGTTTTCAGGACATCCCTATAGTATTGTCTAGTTGCTGATGTGTGTGCAGGTACAACATGCTAATAAACCATTCCATGAATATCAAAGAATGAGATGACCATAACTTTACCAGAAGAGGCAACCACTTTTGTTTTTTGGCGGTTGGTGATGAAGGAGCTTTCCACACTGAGCTTTGCTATTTGCTCTCAGGATCAAAATGATGTAGCCAAGTTTCATCAGCAATGATTATGTTTGAAAGAAACTCCGGATCTTCCTCTAACATCAACTTTAACTGCATGTTACCTCCATTGTAGCGGTAGGCGACACTGAACAAGTCTGAATTTGCCTGGTTATCACAGGCGGGAACCACGAGTACCAACAATGAAACTACTACGGCGTGTTTGTTTCACATTAAGCTAATAGAATATAAAGAGTTTGAATTTTAGTGCGGAAAATTATGACCGTGAAAATTATGATCATGCTTTATTGAAAAACCTTCGTACCCTCGTGATCTCATTAAGGAACCACCATGACAAACGTTGTTAGTAAATTTTTAAATTTTATTTTCGCGTATTATTTCTAATGTTCACTGTCGCAGCACAAACACACACATTAAGTGCATTTTAGAATCCAGGAAGTAGAAAATACTGTATTCAATTTCATATTTTCAAACTCTTTCTCATTCTCCAATTATTGGACTTGTATCGCGGTGTACTTTTGTTGTTGCTAAGATCTGTCTGCTACTTTCGCGTTTTGCGGTTGTAAAGAGGAAGATTGTGGAAGGGGCTTATGATAGTATAGTATGTTAAATAGAATAATAATTCGCGATCTTCCAACACATTTAAGTTCCATAGAACCTAAATGGTGTTCTACTGTTCTTCTTAGGACAAGCAAAACCCTCCAAAAAGTTAAGTGTGGTACGGTGCCCTCACCCATAGAGGCGGGAAATATATAACAAGCAAATAAGCAAAAACGTAAGAAGCAAAAATACATATCTATAAGTTTTCAATCAAGTGTTGCTGTCATCGACCAAGAAGCATTTCTCATATAGACCTGCTTTTTTCAGCATAATTTCCTACATTTCATTCATTCATCATTTGAAATTAAGTCTTCAAAGGTATTCAGCTTAATATGGATCCCCCTGTACTTAACATATTTTAATGTTATAACGATTACGTGGGCCAAATTAATGAATAGTGATGTAATTCATTTGTCCACGAGGGTAAAGTTAGCTATCATATGTACTACACACGAGTATAAAAGAAACAGAGGAGGAAATTGTTTCATACAACTACATTTTTATAAGCAGATACTCTAGTCATTGTTATATCGTCGCTTTTTATCTGGTAGTGCACTTATATAACATATAGTAAAACGTTTTAACTTCTTGTAAGCGTTTTCTGCTTACCTAATGCACTTAAATTTGTTTTAGCTTTCGTAGAGAAGGAATGACAAAGGGGAAGAAATGATGTTACCAAGTTTTTTGAAGCAGCCATACACGGTTATAAAAGGGCGCTTTCTTATTCTCCGCGATGTACTGCAGGGGTTGTTTACCTTAAAGTAGAAGAAGAAGGGGAGATCAATGGAAAACCCAGAGTACTTTTAAAGACATTCCCTGCTAATGCGCTGACTTTCAATCCAAATACGAAAAATATCGACTCTCCTGTTTGAAACCTTAATTATTTATGAGCTACATGGAAAATAAAAGAGTAAATCTATATTCGACAACGAATAAAAACTGGTACGTAAATTAAATATCAACAAAATATGAAACTGTTTTGGCAAAACATAGTTTGTGAGAATGTCTAATATAAAATATTCCAATACCAAAAATAAATAATAACTCCAGCAATTTTGAATGGTGCATTTTGAAAGTACATTAGCTAGCTTCTGAGGTGCTTTAGTTAGCTCTCGGTTCTTATGCAGCTGTTCGGATTCTAATCCTGATAGAGTCAACTACTGTCTGTTGATTAAGTATTGTATTTCAGCTCTGAGCTCATTCGTTCACTTCATACACTTCTTATATGGTTAAGTGTTTAAAGGACTTCAACCTTACCAAGAAACAAATCTTTAGCAATTAACAGATTTCACTAAAAGTTCACGTTTTGAAGCGCTATAAATACAGAAATAAAACCACGTTTTATTTTAGAAAACGTTATGCGCACATATCTATACATATCCGTGGACAGCAAAATACATGAGTCGGTTAAATACCTAATTTGGTATTTAATGTTCAGCATCTTCCGAAGATGCTTATATAGGAGGCATAGGCACTCGCACAAGTCTTAAGAAATCGGGTTCAAGTTATATGTATTCAAACCATTTTCACTAGAAAGAAGGCGGACAACAGCGGCCGAGGGTCCCCAATATGCGGATAAAAGCCGTTTTAAATACCATCTGTACTAACAGCATAAAGATCCCTCCCATAATGACCAGGGACTTCCATGAAGGACCATACTGGAAACTCAAAATTCCCAAGATATATACCGACCTAAAATTTCACCAGAAATGGAATACCGCTACAATTGTTTACCAAATACTATTTTATGAAATGTGCAACAATTTCCCCAATTATCAATTTATTTACACTGATGGATCAAAAACGGACCATGGTACTGGATGTGCAATAATAACTCCTGATAAAATTCTACAGCAGCGGCTACCTGACTATTATTTCGCCTACAGTTCTGAACTATACGCCATTTATCAAGCACTTACATACTGACAGCACACCACAACTGCTATGCAGTATGCTCTGACTCCCTGAGTACCTTGCAGAGCATGAAAGACAACAAATTAGTTCAGGGCAAATAGACACTATTCAGTAACATCACCGACGCTGGTAAAGACGTAGTTTTCATTTGGATCCCTTCCCATCAAGGAATAACAGGGAATGAAAGAGCGGACGAAGCTGCTAAAGACGCTACATCACTACGCCAACAAACGAACGTCCAAATTCCATATTCAGATATTATAAATCATGTCTCCAAAACACCAGTACAAAAATGGAAATCTGAATGGAATCAACAACAATCAGGAAAATTACACCAAGTGCGAAAAGGATCCACCGCTCTTCACCCAACCAAGCCACTTCCTAGAAAGGAACAAGTCATTCTCACCCGTCTACAAATTGGTCACTCCAGCCTCACTCATTCATATCTTCTCTCAAGACAGCCGCAGCCTACGTGTAAAGAATGTAATGAAAATCTTACAATTTAGCACCTTCTCATAGAATGCAATGAATACGAAAGAAACAGAAAACAACACGGAATCCCACAGGACATCTCCATACTGCTAAACAGTTTCAAATTACGACGCAATCTATTTAATTACCTAAAGGATATAGACATTTGGAAATTAATATAAATTATGTGCAATATACTTTAATCAATTGTATTTCATAATCTACGCAACGGTGTTAAAGTAATGAAATTTTTGTTTTGCAAAATAGTGTTGTTAACTTATATATTTTCTTGTCTCTGTTTTCATGTAAATTATTTTCATAATTAATATTATGAATGTGTTAATTTTATATGTTTGATTGTAATGCTGTATATTGAATGTAAATTTTTATATATGTTACTAATTGTATTATTTTGTAAAAATGGTCGCGATATGACCCAGGAAGTTAAAGCGACCTTAAATAAATTAAAAAAAATACCATCTGCAACCGCTAAAATACTGGAGGGGAGGCAGGCAATTGGCAACCTGCGATGTCTCTATCTATAGCCTAGTGTGACAGTACAACTTGCTTCCGTCCTGGCTTTAGTGTTTAAAAATTCATGTTTGCTTATTATTATTCTATCTACCGATAGAAAATATTTTGTGGTAGCTGTAGGAGGAATTCTGTAAGATAAAGCAACAGTGCAAACTTTTCAAAGTAGGAAACAGTTGAAAACTGGAAATCCCGTTCTTTTTGCCCAAGTAAACCAGAAATATAACGCATTTGAAAATGGAAACCAATAAGCAATAATCTTCGAAATGATCAAGGTCGTTGGTACAGGATTTCTATGTTGGAAGCACAAATCCTTCTCTTCTCGTATAAGCTTTGCGGCTATCAGTTTCCTCTGGTCACCAATTGTATCATCTTATTTTAAATAAGAGTCATGAGATCTCTGATTTTCAGGTGTGGTTCGGAATAAAGTTTCGAAGAAGTCAAATTTTGTAACAAATAATTTAATTGTATTATCTGGATTACATATTACTTGAACTTCCTTTCCCAGTCAATTTCATGTTACCTCCAGCATATCGATAAATTCTTACTTTTTTAATAAAAACAGTTCCTATTATTACATAAAACTTCTTGGTCCTACACGACTATCCAACACTCTCCAGATTACAGAACATATCTACCAAGATTATTGATTTTCCGTAACTATCGTTAGTCCTGTATTAATTTTGTGATTGGCCGATTTAATGCTACGTCACCACATTACGTCATACAATTATTACTACGGCCAATCACAAAATTACATATATTTTTACTTATTTAAATTACTAAATAGATTTAAATAATCATTTAAATCGTTTCATCGTAAAGATTTTTTACAGAAATTATGAGCTTTAGTTTAGTATGTTTCGTTTAGTGAGATTTTGTCTATCTTTTACAGTTAACTTATTATACAAGTCACTCAAAATGAGATGATTTAACAGGTTATTAACAGAAAATGCCAGTTATAATTTTGTCACATAAATACTTTAAATACACGGCGTTTTATTCAAAACTGTTGGGGTAATTATTGAGTATACAAAAAAGAACCATTTTCTTCCTGTAAAAGGAAATTTGAGTTGGGAAGATTTCCTCGAAATCTTCGTGTTGCAAACTTAGAAGACCAGTATGTTTATGTAAATGACTTAGTTTTGAGATATGGTGTTCCCTCTCTTTATCTGTGTCTCACAATATTTTCTAAAAGTAAAATGCACTTTTAGATTCAGATAACCTCAAAAAATGTTATTCCGGTGAAATGCTAATGTGGAATATTTTGATAGGATACAGTAATTGATCGATATATTGAAGCAAGTAAACATTGGTTAGATGTTCTGTACACAAATGAATACGCAGTGGTAAATACGCAGTGATTTTCTGCGGACTCCAAAGTTCTATTAGGTACTAAAAGAAAAGCGGTTAGAACTAACTTTATCGAAATTAGAAACGCTTTAAGGAAAGAAAATGGGGGGGGGGTGATTAAAAATAAGAAAATTACCAAGAATGAAATTGGCTAGACGGGGTAAAAGTTCAAATGACTGAAAATATAAAGGAATTATTCCAGTAATCAAGTCACTATGAGTGCAGGTTATCCTTGATTCCAAGGACCTTCTGAATTTAATGAGTTTCACGGGTGATAAAATATTTTATGTTCCATCATGAAATGCTAAACAAAGATGAATGCTGAGGAAGACAAACTTTGAACTAGGACGATGTTCCATATAAACTCCCCGACACTGGCGCTCAGTAAACTGTTGGATGGAAAGTTTTGCTCTAGTTTTGGTGCAGAACTGCAGAAAGAACTCAAGTTCCGAAACACAGTAGAACCAAATACCTGTGCCTGCGGGTAGTTCCGTAAACTGTAGCTCAGATAGTTGGGTATTAAAGCAAAGAAGCTTCAGGTTTAAAGAACATGGGGACAATATTTTGTGATTGAATTAAATAGCTTGTGTCTCCCTTACCTATATTAACAATCATTTGTTTTACTTTCTCTCCTATGTAGTTACGTAATAAAAGTAAGTTTTGCATTCAACTAAAAATTAGGGTTTAGGAAAAAAGAAGCTTCTCAGAAAAAGCAGCACATTTTGTGCATGTATGTGTGTATGTATGTATGTATGTATGTATGTATGTATGTATGTATGTATGTATGTATGTATGTATGTATGTATGTATGTATGTATGTATGTATGTATGTATGTATGTATGTATGTATGTATGTATGTATGTATGTATGTATGTATGTATGTATGTATGTATGTATGTATGTATGTATGTATGTATGTATGTATGTATGTATGTATGTATGTATGTATGTATGTATGTATGTATGTATGTATGTATGTATGTATGTATGTATGTATGTATGTATGTATGTATGTATGTATGTATGTATGTATGTATGTATGTATGTATGTATGTATGTATGTATGTATGTATGTATGTATGTATGTATGTATGTATGTATGTATGTATGTATGTATGTATGTATGTATGTATGTATGTATGTATGTATGTATGTATGTATGTATGTATGTATGTATGTATGTATGTATGTATGTATGTATGTATGTATGTATGTATGTATGTATGTATGTATGTATGTATGTATGTATGTATGTATGTATGTATGTATGTATGTATGTATGTATGTATGTATGTATGTATGTATGTATGTATGTATGTATGTATGTATGTATGTATGTATGTATGTATGTATGTATGTATGTATGTATGTATGTATGTATGTATGTATGTATGTATGTATGTATGTATTATTGATAACAATCAGCATGCCCCACTACATAGTAGTATTACATGCATTACATCTTTCAACAGTTAATTTTACAAAATTGTACATATTTACATGTTAACATTGCATTACAAAAGTAAGAATAAACAAAGCTCAGAATACATGAAAACCTTGTTGAAGATGAATGTAAATCCTGTAGAAATGAAGGTCGGTGTTAATTCTCTGAAAGCGCTAAGAAACGGCCACCTTCTGATTGAATCCAATAAAATAGAAGAAGCAGAAATAATATGCACTAACATTAATGATAGATGTGGAGGAAAGTTAGATGCGACCGTTTCAAAGAAAAGAAACCCGCGAATAATAATCTTCAAGACACCAGAAGAAATCACGTTGGAGAATGCAGCTCAGGCGTTAACTACATAAAATAAGGGAATGGAAAAATTTGAAAATGAGATTCAAATTAAATTTGGATTTGAGGATAGACGGAAGAATAAAAATCTTGTCGTTGAAGTTACTTCTGCTGCAAGGAGAGAGATCCTTGTTAGGAAATTGAAATTAGGGTGGAGCATGTGTAGTTTGGATGATTACATCAAAGTGGGCCGATGTTTTAAAGTAATGTGTCTGTGTGTGTGTGTGTGTGTGTGTGTGTGTGTGTGTGTGTGTGTGTGTGTGTGTGTGTGTGTGTGTGTGTGTGTGGAGAGAGAGAGAGAGTGAAGACCACAACTGTCGAACGAAGAGGTTGATCAAATACGAAATTTAATACAGTAAAACCTGCCTAAAACGGACCCCTTACATGCCGGAAACCTGGAAAAACAGAAAATAAACTTCGCAACCAAGCTATTTCCCATGTAACATTACACTCTAAGCCGGAAATTTGCATAACGCGGAAACGGAAACAATTTTCGGGTGCCGTTAGGGTAAGTAACCGGATTAAAATGGATTACTTTATGTTGTAATGAGTGTGTGTGTGTTGTTTAAGGGCCCGTCGACAACAAGGTCATTTGGGCTTTATGTTGTAATGGGCTACAACATATGTATTTTAAAAAGTGCAATAATTCTCAGGGCGACTGTGCATGCATCGAAGTTCCACTAACTACAAAACACTAAATCCTTCGAGGAAAAGAAACAAACCATTAATTCGCTCAACTTTCTTTCAACACACATGGCAAGGGTACAACTGTTTCGCAGTTTGTTCATTCTCACATTCGTATTTACAAGTGATAAAGTACGAGTGGAAGAAAACTGTGAACTTTGGTGATTTTTTAAAAACATAGTTTGGGTGTACAAACTTAAAATCTAAAAGAATGAACTGTGTTGTTTAAACTGGTGAAAACTCAGATTTGTGAGACTTTGTAAAAATAAACATTAAAGAAGGCAATAGCAAGGCATGTGAAAGACATCACAAAATCTACGGAGTATGATGAGCCAAATCTTGCTGAGTTCGAATGGTTTGTTAGTGCACGCAGTAAAGGAACTATCATTTCTGGACCATTGCTTCAGATTCTAGCTTTAAAGAGAGCAAGAAATTCAGGCAACGATCGTTTCAGAGTTTCCAATGGATGGCTCGAGAATATCAGACAACGCCATAACATTGAAGCAAATGATGTTGATATGCAGACAGTTGCAGATTGGAAAGAGAAAATTTAAGACAAACAGAGAAACTAGGCGATAAACTACAATTATCGTATATAAGTTGAACATATAGTTCATAATATATAACAGCCTGTTATTATTTACACTTCAGTCTATGTTATTCTTTCACTTTAAATCTGTGCGACTATTCCTTAATTTCTTTGTATTCAAACAGAACCCTCTGTAAACGTGTAAACAGAGAAGAAATGCCGGAAAGATAGCGTTCCATTTTAGAGAAGTTTTCCTGTAGGTACTTAAATTTAAGATGTGACAGAATATTTTCAAGTAAATATGATATGTTTAAGATATTTTATAGCAAATTAAATGTGTATCTTTTTTCTTTATACTATCTTTATTATTATTCTTTCCTAATTTACATTTTCCAACATTAAGTCATATCGGACGATGAATGAAATGGGTGAAATGATGCTCATATGTGTTCAGGATCCATAAAGCTTAGAGTTAGACATTCGTCTTTCAGAGTTAAGGAAAAACTCCGGAAAAGACTTATCGATGTATCTCACCCTTACCGAGATTGGAACTTGGGACCTTTTGAATGTGAGGTAGACACACTACCATATATGCCAGTGTTTGTCAAAGTGTGGTCCACGGACCCCTGGGGGTCCGCGAGGGGGTCCCTTAAGTCAAGCTATAAAGTTGAATTAAACCTATAGGAAACGTAGAATTGTATTTACTGAGTCACTTATCTGCTCGTGCCGAACTACATACGTTTTACCTAACATTTTTATGCAGCTATGTCGTAATAATGTAACGCAGCTGAGAGGTGCAATCAAGGTAATAGTTGGGAGCGTGTAGTGCAGAGTTATAATATCAGTGACGCAACCGTACGAACGTGAGCGGTTAGCTGCGGTGCGCGCGTGCAGCTCTGAGTCAGCGCTGTCACTGGCACCGGCTACACGTACGCACGCACAAGTCGTTCTCGCTGTGTTGAAGTCAGTGATGACAGTGTTTGATTGTCCTGACTGTAATTGTGAATCGTGAGAATTTATTCGCGTCGTTCAACATGAATCGTTGGTTACAGACTGGATCAATTAAACGTAAACTTACAGAAACTGGCGATCAAGAGTCAAATTGTAATGGTGATCCTATGATTGCTGTTCTGCCGATCTGGGAAAAGTAAAAGTTTCGGATGTGTTCGAGCTGGAACTGAAGATGAAGAAAAGCCTCAAATGTTTTGTGTTATGATATACCGTCCAATGACACAATGAAGCCTAATAAGCTGCGGAGACATTTAGAGACGAAACATCCGATTGCATTGGTAAGACACTTGATTGTTTTAAAATAAAAAGCAAGGATATGAAAATAAGTAAATCTATAATATAAAAAAAATTCTACTGGAACCAGTAGTGAAAAAGCAACACTAGCTTCCTATAAAGTGGCGCTGCTCATTGCTAAAAGTGGGAAGTCTTATTACAGAGGAATTAATATTGCCAGCAGCTAAAAGGATGTGTAGTATAATGATTGGTGACTCAGCTGCCAAAGAGCTGAACACAGTCCTACTATCAAATAATTCAGTTAAACATAGAATTGTTGATATGTCTCAAAATGTTCTGGACCAGCTAATTATGAGGTTAAAATCAACAACAATGTATGCTTTACAACTTGACGAAAATAGTGATTTCACTGATAAGTCTCATTTGTTAGCTTTTGTATGTTACGAACATGAGAAAGAGCTTGTTGAGGACCTATTGTTTTGTAGGGAGGTCTTGCATAACACTGCTGAGGATGTCTTTAAGACACTTCATGAATTTATTTCAGAGCATTTGGTCTTGAGTGGAAAGTTTGTGTAGGCATACGCACCGACGGAGCCGCAGCGATGTCTGGATATAACACTGGATTGAAAGCTTGATTTCAATCTGTCAACCCTTAGATTAAGTGGACTCATTGCTCGATACATAGAGAGGCGTTGGCTGTAAAACAAATCTGCCAGATTTGAAGGAAACAGAAGAGTTGGTTAAAATTGTGAACTACATTAAAGTCTGTTCAAGAAACTATGTGAAGAAATGTGAAGCGAACATAAACAACTGTTCTTGCACACAGACGTCCACTGGCTTTCTTATGGAAATGTTCTTTCGCGATTTTTTTTAATTACGTGATGAATTGAGGCCAGTTTTTGAAGACAGCAAGCATGAAGTGTTTCCCCTCAGCGAACGACTGTGTGACTGAATTGTTGTGCAAAGTGGCATATCTTTTTCTCACACTTAAATGAACTAAACTGAACATTGCAAGGACCAAAACCAGATGTTTTCATGGTTCATGAGAAAATTGAAGCAATGATAGGGAAAGTTCAAGTGAGGAAGGTCGTGTAGAAAAGAAATCCTTTCGTATTTTGAAACAATTTTTGACTTCATTAGAAGAAACTTTGCCTAAAAATATTGAAGAAGTCATAGTAGAACAGCTGAATGGCCTATCAAAAACTTTGAGGACGTACTTTCCAGCACGTGATAAAGTATGAGTGGATAAAGTATCCTTTCTAGAAAAAGGACGCAAGCAACAGCATTGATAGCCTTTAGGAAAAAGAACAGGACCAAATAATACAGTTATTTACCAGCAATAGATGGAAGGTTGTATACCAGAAAAAGGAACTTGTAACATGTTGGTTTCTGGCGCAGAGTGAATTTAATGAACTGGCTACCAAAGTACTTAAGTATACTATGCCCTTCCCAACCAGCTATCTGTACAAGCAAACATTTTCAGTGTTCTGCAACATCAAGCCATTGAAGAGAAACAGTCTTGCCAATGTAGAAACTGACTTAAGAGTAAAAATTACTAACTTTAAGCCCAGTTTAACTGAGCTTACCCAATAAAAAACAGTTGCATTGTTCACATTAATACATTTCAATGAATAAAATTTCAAGCTTTTCCCACATAAACTGATTTTTTAGTAACCCAATACTAATTTTGTTGAAATTATCAAATGTTGGATTCAGAACATTATGAATAACCGTTTATATTTATAGAAATGGTTTCTTTACATGGAAAAATTCATTTTTATAACATGTTGTGCCTAATGTTATTAATATTTGGCTAATCCAAAGAGTGTGGTATTTCAAAGTTTTACTGATGTAAGGCTAAAGTTAAATAAAAACCTAGTTAGGCAAACTTGTATAAAATTTACTTCAGAGTATAAAAAATACTTTTAATAAATTCAATTATAATATATATATGTTTTATTTAAAATACATTTTATACAAAAGTTTATTTTATTTAGTTTAACTTTAATTTTAATGTATTATTAGTTAAATTTAAAATGCAAGAATATATCTTAAATTATACATGCAGTAATTATTTAAATTCGAATTATAAGATTCAACCAAAAGTCGACTTGTTCATATACACTGAGTTGCCAAACTATGGGGGTCCGCGAACAAGTTCTTAGATGATAAGGAGTCCTTAAGGCAGTAGAGTTTGAGAAACACTGATCTACACTACCGAGGCTGGCTAAATGAAATGTGTATGTTTGTTTTCAGGAAATAGTTTCTGAAATTCTGCTCTTTCTGGATTACTTAGGCATATAGGGATATACTAAATTTTACAACACAATAAAGGGTATAATTTATGCATAGTACCTCCCTCCTCCCCCCCCCCCTCTCTCTGGTGGAATTAATCATTCCGACATAGTTTTGTTATTGTTTCGAATTTTCAAATACTTATACTTTTTACCTCTCCTGTTCATGAAGAGAAAAGAGTTTCAATGCTACCACATAGTGAACATCTCCTAAATGTATGGCTATCGTCTAAGCCTACAATATTCCTCTTTTACCCAATGAACTTACCTACAAGGAAATATGTAATAAAACATTTTCAAAAATATTTATTATAATTAACGTGAAGCAGATAGAAGAATGAGATTTTTAACAATACACAATTGAATAACAGGTAAAAAGGTCACGTACATGGTAGAATAGTCTTAATTGCATAAAGTACCTGGCAGTGGCGGCGATTCCGGTAGGTGTGCTGTACAGTCATCACATGCGCAAATCTGTATGCGCAGAAGTCAGTGTGTTGTTGGTTACACAAATAAAGCACTGTTCGGGACCAAGTTCGGTGTGGTTGCGGGATGCGGGGAAGTCGGTTAAGGGGGATAAGCTGCTGATGTTTGGCAATACTTGGATAAACAGAAATTATCACGTGAGATTGTTATTGTATCTTACACAAGCGAAGCAGACGATGATTTGGATGACTCGCACAGCTTCTCCAATTGCCTTAACAATCAGACTCCTACTACTCCCATTGAGCTGAATGGGACTCGCTTCTAAGCTAAAGTACTGTAAATGCAGGGACTTTATGCAAATGCGGATACTCTACATAGGTAGAGAAGGCATTGCACTCAACCCAAAAATTAGATAACGATATTTCACCAAAAATATATTTTGAGACTCCCTAAATCCGGATAATTATGTAACCTAAAGTAAATGCAAATTGCGACAAAGCTGCCTGACACAGAAACATGAAAATTAACAATCTAGAGTTTGGGAATATTTATATGAAAGCATGTGCATACTTCCATTGCTCCGAATACATCACTGCCTTGACTCATTGGGTCAGCCGCCCTGTCTCCTCTCGCCTCATCGTTCCTCCCGGAGGTGGCCTATTTGGAGCATATACACAATCGATCAAGTCTGTTCGAAGTACCGAATCCCCTCCCTAAGATTTTATCCTATGCTATGGAAGTAGTCCCATCCTTAGCAAGAGACCCTATTGAGCATTTTGAAGTTATTTTCCGTGAAATCTTTTAAAATGACGTTATATTGTTTATTGGCGTTTCAAATGGAGAAGAGAAATGGGTTGTCATCTATTATAGGAGCGCGTCACCAGGCTATTATAACCTCTGCTTTATGAAACACTGATAAGCGTTTTGGATATTTCTTCCTTCGATAACTGTCCTTGGCCTACTCTGTTTACGATGACAAAAGATAGTATTTAGCCATTGAGAAAATTGTATTTTGTGGTCACAGAATCTCTATTCTGTGCTATTCAACTGTTAATTATTATATTCCATATCTGCAACAGCAGTACACAAAGGTTTAAGAGGACTTTCTATAGTAAAGTCTGTTTAGCCAACGTGTGTGCAGTTCCCAGTCAAAGGGACCTCAAAGGACGGGACCTCCCCGCCCACTAATGACCGTCATAAATCTATCTCCACACTTCAAAAATGGAACACTGACGTTGGGGACCAATAACAGCCCCCATTTGTTGAAAATGACAGTTGCATGTCTACTCCGCGTGGAGTCTCAGTTGCCAAATTTCCAACTTCCAGTTGTTCTGTTTCATTAGGTGCAAGACGGCGATGTTAAAATGTTGCAACATTGTAGAAAGGACCGTCAGGAGGAGGGTCCATGTTGTAAAACGATTATGAGGGTTTGTCAAAGAAAGCGGCCGCCGTGCACTTGCGTTGGGTAGACAGACTTTAGTCGTACATGTGCATCTAAATAAGTGAAAAACGTGTCAGTTTGTTAGATTCTACATTACCGTCATAAACGCACGAATGAGAAGTGAATCAAAGCACAGTCATAAAAAATAATAACATTAAGCATAAGACCCAAAGATCGAATGGCAATGGGCAGGACATTTAGCGAGAATGCGTCAAGATAGATGGGCATGCACCATAACAGTATGGCATGTGCGACAAGGGAGGAGAAACAGAGGACCTTCGAGGTTACGATGGTCCCAAGAGTTCAAGGGCGGGCTAGATGCAAAGTGGATTAGAATGGCAATGGAAGCAAGTGGTAGCAGTTCTAAGGTGAAAGTTGCAGTGAAAGTGAAGTCATTTCTAGATTTTGCGATTCAGTATGAATTAAGGATAGAGAAAGAACTGGTATCTTTCAGGGTTTTGCTCATCCTGTAAGAAACGGCCAAGCTGACCCCATCCCCCAACCAGCTCTGAATTTTTCAGTTGTAGTAAAACTTTCTAACTTAGTTCCATCTTAGGGTGAGTACAGAATTAAATTGGACTGGGCTACGCTACGGAGGGGATTCGATTCTCCGACCTGTCTTGATCTGTTGTATCTATGCTGCAAATGGGGTATTCCTGGAGGAAGGAGGAGGCGAGAAGAGTAAGAGGGTGGCTGTCCCAGGGATCCACGACAGTGCAGAGGGCAGTGTCCTTACATTTTACCAGTTGGGAAGTCACCGGCAGGGCAGCACAACCCACAACTCACCCCATTGCGGTCCTGAAACGGCCCCACCAGACCGGGTTCGGAGACCGACAATCGACCTACCGAAGGTGGAAGTGTTTACCAGGAACATATTATCCTGCCACGCACCGCCGAGACACCCGCCGACACTTCTACCCTGAAAGAGACCACCAGTGGTGAGATGATTTGAAATGATAATGGTGATGAAATAGAGGAACAGGCTATTCAGAGGATGTAATTAACCAACCCAGCATTCGCCTGTTGACCCGGGAAAACCCCGGAAAAATCCATGGGCCAGGAGGTCGGCCACGGGAATCGATTGCGGGGAAAAGACGAAACCGCCTCAGCCATCCCGATCCACCGAGTAAGGCCATGTCTGGACCTGAACATCTGCAGAGACAAGACATACAAGAAAGATAAAAGACAGTGACCTTTCTGTCAGTTTTGGTGTGCAGTCTGAATTAACGTTTCTATTTCAGGTGTAGCCATGTGAATATTTTATTTGGTCATCCGTTCGGAGTGCCAGCATTTCATGACTGATACATATCAAGCGTAGGAGTGAAAATAGATCCTACAGGAGAAATACAAGTTAAAACAGTAACATATGAATTAACAATGAAAGTGAGTGTCCATCTTAATCATGAGGGACGAATTTTAAGCAAGGCATGTCTCCTCCTCACCTATATTTTATCAACGCTTCTACAGGTCTCTCATTATTATTTATTCTCGCCACGTCACTTTCACTTTTTATTTTCCTCTCTTCTCTTCCCTCTCTTTCCCTCTCTCCCTGTGTAATTTAATTTAGTCTTGTGCGAAAATGGTTTTATCCTTTATTTACTGAAACTTTCTAACGAATTATACTGTTATTCTTGAGATAATTTAGGGCATCAAGCTTAAATATGTATCATACAACTAAGTAAAATGTTAAATTCAAAGAAACTTCATTGACATAACTGTTTATCTTGAATATATTTAGAAATATTTAAATTTTTGTTTCGCAGTATATTGCTTTTTATAATGCTTTATTAAATTTATTTGACAAATATTTTTATATTTTTAATGTTTTAACCTTCTTATAATTGTCTTCTATAGACTTATTACCAGGCTGTTTTTATGGCAATCCTAAAATAGAACAGGCATTCATCTGCTGCATTTACTCCAAATAAAACGTAAGATTCAAATAGATGTAAACATCTTCAGGGATACCCATTTGTAAAATTTGAAAATCTAAGTCGGGACTCTTCAGGATTTCATATATATTTTTAAATTCAATATATTAATATGTCTAGTATTTGTTTTACAGTTTAAATAATAATTAATTATTTCTTTTCCATAATTTCCCTCATTCGAATTTCTCATCATCTTTATAATATTTATAAATCCGGCCAAGTGAGACTTTTACAACAAAGATAACAATTATTAGGTACCTCTTCCTCCAAAGCGAGATATACATGAGCCACTTTTATATTCGGCCACTCATAGTCAAGTTTGTATTTATCCTCTCAGACATTTTCTAAAAAGCGGAGCTTCGTAACCTCCATTACTTTTAGTGACAAAACTATATTTGTTGTGGTGTACCATACAGTCAAATGCGATGCAAAGGAATCATCACAACATTTGAATAGTGGCAGCTTTTACATTGTTATCTTTTACAATGCTAAAAGTCTTACGCATAGAGAAAGATTTTCATTATTATTATTATTATTATTATTATTATTATTATTATTATTATTATTATTATTATTATTATTATTATTATTATTATTATTATTATTATTATTATTATTATTATTATTATTATTATTATTATTATTATTATTATTATTATTATTATTATTATTATTATTATTATTATTATTATTATTATTATTATTATTATTATTATTATTATTATTATTATTATTATTATTATTATTATTATTATTATTATTATTATTATTATTATTATTATTATTATTATTATTATTATTATTATTATTATTATTATTATTATTATTATTATTATTATTATTATTATTATTATTATTATTATTATTATTATTATTATTATTATTATTATTATTATTATTATTATTATTATTATTATTATTATTATTATTATTATTATTATTATTATTATTAGTCTTATCGGACGATGAATGAAATGGGTGAAATGATGCTCCAATGAGACCGGGTCCATGGAGCTTAGAGTTACCTGACATTCGTCTTTAAGGATTAGGGAAAACCACGGAAAAAAACTTATCCAGGTAGCTCACCTGACCGAGATTCGAACTCGGGACCTCTTGAACGTGAGGCAGTCGCGCAATCATCTACGCTACTGAGGCGAGAAATTGCTGTTAAGGTGAATACACCAAGGAATACAGAGAAATCATCACAAGATACAGAGAAGAAGACAGAATCGAATTTTTGTCACAGAAGCTGAGTCAAAGAGAGGCGAGACTGCTTATGAGAAAGGTAATAAGTGATCCTAAAATAAGTTCCAGGACTGGCCACCACTTGCGCCTGTGCACTCTTAAAGAGGTGCACCCAGAAACAATTAGAAGGGGGTTTATTGAGGAAGGAAGGCTATACTGGAAGACTGGCGAAAAAAAGCCTTATCTAATCAAAAATAACAGAGCAAAGAAGTTGCAGGTTGCTAAAGAATTCTGCAAAAAAAGACTAACAATGGTGAAGTGGTGTAATTTTTGTTGATGAAAATCCGTCTTATGTATTTGATACAGAACGGAGTGTTCGTGTTTGGCGCAAGCCCAATACAGAGCTGAAGATAAGGAATTTATACCCTACAGTGGTCGTCTCAGTAGCTCAAAAATATTTGGCAAAACCTTCATCAATGTGTAGAGAAATTATGAATAAGAAATACTTTTCAGTTTTATCAGCATAATGGTCCAAAGCACAACGCGCATATTGTCAGGAATCGTTTATATAACTGCTCAAAAGTAATACATTCGCCGCCAAAAAGTGCATATCTTAACCCAATGGCGAATTTAAGGAGTGGGGTAAATAAAGGAATCAGAAATTCTCCCATCTCCTATAAGATCAACCAAAGAAAAACGCTCGAAGAATGGGTAAAAGTTTAGCCTGTTTATACGAAAAAAGGTAATATCTTCTAATATGAAATTAGGCCTGTTAAAAGTAATCAAGCTTTAGTGACACCTTACAAAGTACTGAATTTAACCAGTGTGAGCGAATACATACTGATTTTTCTGTTCATACTATTGACGTGACTTGAAATACCAGTAAGTGCACTGAAATTGTTTTTGTCAACACATCTTGCAATGTGAAGTACTGTTTTTGTTATTGTTGTAAATGGCACGCATTAATCTTATTTATTTCTACTTTAATGGTTACAGCTGTCTTTAGGAAAATAAACGTCTGTGTTTGAAGAACTTTGAAGAATTGTTATCGAATATTTTTGTGTGCACTTCTATGTGGAGGTCACATTGTGTGAGGTTATCCACTTTCTATTTCCATTGCCTTTATCCCTAAAGTCCAACGTGTTTCGCCTCCCCCCATTTCTCCGGTAGACGTAGACACTATAGGTCCTCTGATTCCACCAACATTTTCATCACCACCGTATCATCGGAGGTAACATACTCCGTCCTGGGTTGCCTCACCTACGAAATAGGTCCAGCCAAATACTTGGTGGAATGAGGTTCCTGCGAATGTCAATCAGACCATATTAAACAAACCTATCTTTTGGGACATGAAATCCATGCAGCACCTGTCACTCCGCAATGAATAAGTCTTATTGCTGTGAAACTCAGTCGCTACATTAGTATCTCGCCACTTCATCTCTCTTCAGAGATGTGACCTATGCGAAAGGACAAAGCTCTTTATCGCTGTTTGCTTTACCACCATGCATTTTTTGTTCCTTAGCCGCCTGCTAGATGGACATAATTTTTATCGAGTGCAGTTAACTCGTCTGGTTTATGAGGGCACGATCCGGGAAAGGCATTAGGCTTATCTGCGTTATTATTGACTCTGGTTGTGAATCATCGGGTGACCCTGAGCGCTGCTATCAGTCAAGTCGGTCAATATACTAGGAAAATTCCTACCCTCAAGTAAACAGGACAGAGAAAACTCGCAAACAACGCTCAAAATTAAACTTGGAGAAGTTTCCATTGTTTTGTTTAGTTATAATTAGGTTATACTCTGCCATTAGTTTCAGGGTAGCAACTCATATTCCCCCTCATTTCAGGATTTAGTATTAACATCGAGCTCCGCTTATTTGGTTTTAATCATTTTAAACGTTTCTTCTCTTAAGGACAATATAAGAAGTTTCAATCATAATATGGCAAAGGAAGTAAATGAAAATAGAGAGAATTTCGCAAAAGTAAGAAGAGATGTATTTGGTGGATTAAATTTAGGAAGTAACTCATGGAGGAAAGCTTAAGAATTGCACAGATAAATGGGCAAAGAAGTAAATTGGTTATGGCGGAAATAAGAAAAATTGCAGAAGAATTAAAATTAGATATTATCTGTATTCAAGAACCGTATGTGGTAAATTCCAAAATTCCATATATGCCGTTAAGATCCCGACAAATCTTATCTCAGGAAAAGGCAATGGCAGCAATAGTAATTTTCAAGCAAGATTTGCAAATAGTAAACATAGCGCAATTTCTGGATACGCATGTTAATTGCATTGAAGTTATAACAAAGTATGGAAGTTTTATATTGGCAAATTATTATTTTCAATATAGTTTGGATATTGAACCCTTTCTATATAAATTACAAAATATTCATAATAAATTCAGAAATAAAGAAATCATGCATGTATGTGATTGTAATGCAAAATCAACTTGGTGGTTCAGTAAAAGACCAGATGAAAGAGGGGAGAAACTGGAAGAACATATCTCGGAATTAAATTTATATGTAATAAATAAAGATGGTAATCCACCAACCTTTCAAAATAGAGCAGGTGCTGAAGAAAATATAGATATTACTTTAGCGTCAGCAACAGCGGAGAAGAAGATTAGAAATTGGTGGGTCACACAGGGTCAGACCACAAGTGATCATAATTTGATTTATTTTGATTATATATTGAATAGGGAAGTAATTCAAGAAGAACATGAAATAGAATTACGTTATAATTATAAAACAGCAAATTGGGATAAGATGAAGCAAGTATTTAAGGATTTAAATTTACAGTATACGGGAATATCAGTGGATTTGGATGCAATAAATTTAACACAAGCAATAAAAGTAGCAGTATCAAAATCCGTTCCAAAGATAACAATTTCTAATAATAAGGATAAAATAAAATGGACAGATAGATTGCAGAAGCTGAGATCGTTAGCAAGGAAATTAAGAAGAATATATCAAAAATCAAACATACATACGGAAAGAGAAGAGAACTTAAAGAATTATAGGGAGGCCAAACAAAAGTATAAACAATTATTAGAAGACACCAGAAAACAACATTGGGAACAGTTCGTTGAAAATAATTTAAAACAAGATGTCTGGGGACAACCGTATAAAATTATTATGGATAAAATTAAGAAGCCAGAAATCTTAACCACATTAGATAAGGGTAATGGGGAGATGACAGAAAGTGGGAAAGAATCGGTGGAATTGTTATTACATACGTTATTGCCAGATGATAAAGAGGAAGAAGATGATGATATTCATGTTGAAAAAAGAAACCAGATGATGTTGCAGTATACAGGAAATCCTGTTTATCCCTTTGATATTACAGAAATAAAATTAATTCTGCAGAAGTTAAAAAAGAAGAAGGCACCTGGTCCAGATGGTATTATAAATGAAGTCTTGTATAATCTACGAGAAGAAATTGTCTTGTTTTTGTGTTTCTTGTTTAATGATTGTTTGGCAAGAGGGAGATTTCCAAACTTGTGGAAGGAGGCAAAGGTTGTAATTTTGTGCAAAGGAGCAGATAAGGACAGAACGCAACCAAAATCTTTCAGACCAGTATGTTTATTAAATGCTATTGGCAAGATCTTTGAACAGTTAATATATAAAAGAATAATGGAAAATAGGTTGATGCTGGGTATGAATAATAAACAATTTGGTTTCAGAAAGGGATATTCAACTGAGGATGCAATATTAAAAATTCAAGAAACAGTGTCAAAAAGCCAAAAGAATTATGTAATTGGATTATTTGTGGACATATCGGGCGCTTTTGATAATTTATGGTGGCCGTATTTTTTCAGCATTTTAAAAGACAAGAAATATTCAAGTACTATTTATAATTTATTAAAGGATTATTGTTCCAATAGAGAAGTATTCATTGGTGGATCAAATTTTGAAACTAGGAAGAAGATAACCAAGGGTTGCCCTCAGGGTTCTATCTTGGGGCCCCTCTTTTGGGATATTTTATCAGAAGATTTATTAGAACTACTGGAAAGAGATCATAAGGTTTTGGATGTAATAGCGTATGCTGATGACATAGTCATAATGATGGACGGACAGAGCAGACTAGAGCTAGAAAATAAAGCAAGAGAAGTTACAAATACATTATCAAATTGGTGTTTCAGAACAAAACTAAAAATTGCACCAAACAAGTCAAATTATGTGCTTTTTAAGGGAAATTTAAAGCGGGATCCTACAGTGAAGATAAATAATCAGAACATTAAACGGGAAAAAGAGATGAGATATTTGGGTATCATGATAGATGAAAAATTTCATTTCAGAAAACACACGGAGTATATTAGGCAGAAAACAGAGAAAATAATGCTTAAGCTAGCAAGAATAACCAATTTAAATTTTGTACTTCCATTGCGTAACATACAGATATATCATAACACCATTTTTGCTTCAATTATGACTTATGCGGCAGCAGTTTGGGCAGAAAGGATGGATGATGTACAAATAAGAAGATTGTTGAGAAGAACGCAAAGAAAAGTATTATTACGTCTGACAGGAGCTGTAAAAACAACACCAACTATGGCATTGCTAGTAACAACGGCCATTTGGCCGATTGATTTATTAATAAGATTGAAGGGCGCAAAATTTTGGGCGAAAAAAGGAAACTTAGAAAAAGTTTATAATATAACTGGAGTCAGAACAAACAAATCTTGGGTGATTAAAAATAGTTTAAAAGATAAATGGCAAAAAGAATGGACAGACAGTCTAGAAGGTAGAAGAGTGTTTGAAATTTTTCAGAACGTCAAAGAGAGACTAAAATTGAATTTTATTCAACCAACAAAGGGATTTATACATTATATAACTGGACACGGACCTTATAAGACCTATTGGAAGAAAATCAATAAAACTGAAAATGATATATGTGAATTATGTAACAAACAAGATAATCCTGAACATGTAGTATTTGAATGTGGAAGATATGCAATTCACCAACAAGAAGAGAGGCATGCGCTAGCAGGATATATCGTATATGACATAATTCGAGATCAACAATTGGTAAATAAATTACAAGTTTTGACTAACTTTGTAAGTAAGAAAGCATGGGAGGTAAAAATATTCAAAGGAGAAAGAGTTGATAATAGGCGAAGAATAGTACAAGATCCAAGAAGGAGTTCTAGAATACAAAATAGGATAAGACGGGAAGAATTATGCAGAGGCCATGGTGGACTACAGAATTAGTAGATTTAGATATAGATTTAGGAAATAAGGATTTTGTAATTTTTATAGTTGTTTTCTTTTGTTTTTTGCTTTTTTGTGTTTATTTCTGTTATTTTATTTCATTTTATTTTTGTAGAGTAGTTTTCTGAGAGATTTGTATAATTATAACATTTGTAAGGATTTTATGGAAAAATAAAGAGAAAATTTGGATATATGCCCCGGTATAGTTGTCTAGGTGCCGGGGTAGAATATTCAGATTTTATTTATTTATTTATTTATTTATTTATTTATTTATTTATTTATTTATTTATTTATTTATTTATTTATTTATTTATTTATTTATTTATTTATTTATTTATTTATTTATTTATTTATTTATTTATTTATTTATTTATTTATTTATTTATTTATTTATTTATTTATTTAGTCCATCGCCAGATTTGGTACTATTTCATCAATTCTGTAATTAAGACTTACAAAGCGACCTAAATACTAAGTTGGAATTTCTTTTTGTTTTGGCAGAAAAGATTCAACAGCAATAAAATTGCCTTATCCTTACCTACTTTCATCTTTTAATTTTATATTTGGACTCTGGAAACATTTGAACTAAGAACATTTGATCGTCAGAAATATAAATTTAGTATGTGACAAAAACAAAATAAACTGCCAGCATGGACCTCACTCATTACAGAGCTATTTGCCAGCATGTCGTTTAAAGTATATTATCTAGGGAGATTAAGAAGCGGTAACACGTGTGTCCCGTATTCAGAGACTTTCGGGTTTTATCCCAGTCGACTGTGCATTTTGACTCCAGTTTTCATGGCCTCCCCATGTCATTTAGTGAATGTTGGAGCGCTTGCTTTCATACCACGATTTCCTTTTGATCGTTTTCCTGCTACATCCCATTCCTTATTATCTTTCAGGTGTACTTTCAGGCTCGTGGTGTATACGGGGCAGATGGTGCGGGTGCTTGCTTTAACTTTGTAACTATCGTTCTCAGTTCTCGGCAGCGTAGTATGCCAAGGAGTAGACATCGTCGGTTCCTTCATTTCACTTCTTCCTTGGGGTGTTAGCCGCAACAGATCTGTGTGGAGATCGCAGTGAACGAGGTGCTCCCCTCTGTCGTTTAGCCTTTACCCTTGAATGCATGCTGCTTATTATTTATTTATTTTCATTTACTTCAGATCGCTTTCTTTTTAGCAGTATTTAACGCACTTCTTACTACTTACAGCACTATAGGCGTTAATGCATGAAATAAAAGTTGGAAAAGCAAATTTGAGAATGGAAAGTTCTAGGTCTATGGTTACGGCATCTTCTGTATGTTTGTCAATATGAAGTCTGCGGAAAACCTGAGGAGGGGGGGGGAGAACTCATTCATATTGTCATATCTTCATGACACATTATGTTGAGAGACCTGGTCCCCAAAACAAAATACGTTTAGCTCCATTTCAAGATGGCTAAAATGAGTCATTCAAAAAATCAACATTTATTTTCTTGTTTCAGAATGTATATAAATCATGGCACGGGTAAACCCTTTAGAAGATTCTAATTTGGAAAATAACTCTTCATAAACAGTTAATTCTCATGTAGCGCTAATATATTTTCCTTATATTTTCCTTTCTCTAAGTTCAGAGTGCTCTCCCATTACGCCTCCTTTTGCGCGCCTCGGTGGCGTGGATGGCAGCGTGTCTGCCTCACGTTCAAGAGATCCCGAGTTCGAATCTCGGTCAGGGTGAGCTACCTGGATAAGGCCTTTACTGGGTTTCCCTTATGCTGAAAGATGAATGTCGGGTAACTATAAGCTCTATGAACCCTGGGCTCTTTTGAGCATCATTTCATTCATTCCATTCATCGTCCGATATGACTTAAGTTTGGAGGACGTAAATTACAACAACAACAAAAATGATACCCCTTTTTGTAAAACAATTTAAGTTTCTTACTGTTCTTTTTAAACGTATTTTCCCTGCCCGTATTTCAAACTATTCCAACATATTTCCTTACTTTGTCCATGTGTTTTAAATATTTATTGTCACGCTACATAAAAACCTCACTGATCTAACTCTTCTGCAACAAAACACACAACAGGTCCGTTATTTCCTGTTAAAGGTTTCCTTTAAACTTGCTATTTTCTTAATATTCGATCATTTTACTGCGTATTTATGGCTCTCAAAATATATAGAGTTGTTCATTCAGTTGAATCTAGAATGTTTTATGTACTTTCTTTGTTATTGTTACGATAATCATGAGCTTTGCTTCTTTTCCCTTGTTAGCAGAGGAAATACTGCATTCCACTTAAAACAAAAACAAAACAAACAAACAAAGAAAACCACGAGATTTTACCGGAAGTAAACATTTTCAGATTCTGTACATTATGATCAAGCTATTTCCTCAAGAAACATTTTATCTAATTAACATGATGAATTTTAAAGAATAGGCATTTTAAATATAATACATTGAGGAACTATTGCATTCCATTAGAAAGTTCAATACAGATATTTAAATGAAAATACATTTTTGAGGTTTCCTGGATCAAAAAGAAGGAAAAAATAGTAAGAGATATATATGTGTGTGTGTGTGCGTGCGTGCGTGTTTGCGTGTGTGTGTGTGTATGTGTGTGTGTGTGTGTGTGTGTGTGTGTGTGTGTGTGTGTGTGTGTGTGTGTGTGTGTGTGTGTGTGTGTGTGTGTGTGTGTGTGTGTGTGTGTGTGTGTGTGTGTGTGTGTGTGTGTAGGTTTTCTGTGAACACCAAAACTTAGAAACGAAAAGTTGGTTTAATATCAAATTTGATGTTTAATTTCAGTGTTCTCCAAGGATACAACACGAAATAATAAAATCATTTATTTTTAATGTACATAAATAAAACTCGAAGCTTGATGCAGCTTAAAGAAACGTAGAATTCTACCTAGTGATATATTTTGAGTTGTACCGAATGAACGCAGAATTCCAGCAACCTTGAGCTGAAATCGCTTTTAGCATGCAATGCTGTGAATTTGTTACTAAAGTTTCAAACTCCGTTATTCGGAGGCTAAAAGATGTTATCATGAAGGCCAAGGACAATCAAAGGTTAAAGAGTACATAAATCATTCGTTCGCTTGTTTCTTAACACCTACAGTGGAAATAAACGAGACATGACATTATTGACTTAAAAAATGAACTGATAATAACCTGTAGATACTTGAGTGCACGTGTCAGAATACACATGATAACTTGGCGGAAGTGGCGCCTCAATATAACTTAAAGCATTATATTTTAGGTGCGTTCGTAATATTTTCTATTGTATCGAACGTTTAATAAATAATTCCAAACAAGTCGTGCGAACAAAATACTATTAAAAAGTATTTCAATAGAATTATAGACATGAACATTTGACAATTAGCAGTTGTTTAATTAGCACCTTCACTTGTTTTCTCGTCAGTTAAAAAGAACATCGGTTTCATTACATATATTACTGTTCAGTTGCATTTCAAGCCTGCATACCATACATGTGAAGCCAGTGACAACTGCCTGTAATAGGCTGCGAAGCAACAATACAGAGGACAAAAATGCTTATGTTCATGTATTAAAAAGGAACATAAATTAAAGGACGTTAAGCTAACATTTGTGTAAATGACTGCAATTGTAAACTTTAAACATGAATGTTCCCTTCAGAACACACAAACCTTACCCAAACTTTGTGTGGCATTTGGGACAATCTATACTTCATAATTTCCACTTCTATAAAACAAATTATAAAAGCCGCGATAATTAGTATACACAGAAGGTAGCACGTTTACTTTAAGTCCATGACGAAACGACTTAGGGTGAAGGGAGGTATTTAGGTGACATAGGCAATTTCGTGATAATTTTTTAAGGGATGCCACAGAGAAACTAGTTGACGTTAACTCGTCTTTCACTAATGGTAGTTGACATATTTGTATCTCGAACTCAGGAGCTATCGGCAGGCTCGTTAACACCAACTGGTTTCTCTGTGACATCCCTTCGAAAAAGTATCACGAAATTGCCTATGTCGCGAAAATACCTCCATTTACCCTATATGTTCAATTCGCGCAAATTTCCCGAATCATTGTTAATTTTTATCTCTCTTACAAGAGCCTGTTGTTGCCAGCAGGTTTTTCTTCTATTTACTTTAATGGAAATAAGCATTTGCAAAAATAGTTTCATTATGCATTTAGTTTTTCCTGAACATGAGTTGTGATTCTAAGATATTTTTGTAAGAACTTTTTGTACCTTCTTTTGGTTTCAGGCTGTACTGAACCTCACAGCATATGTAAATATATTCAAATTATGCTTATTAGTAGTGTAAATTATCTTAAACACGTGTTATTTTAATATAATCATCAGAGCCATTTTGAGTGAATAAATAATTTTGATTATTTGCAATAAGTAGAGTAGCCGTACCTCCATAAAGTCCCTGGCATTGCGGCGATTCCAGTAGACGAAACATCCAGCCGTCACATGCGCAAACTTGCATGCGCGGAAGTCAGTGTGTTACTGGTTACAGACGAGTAAAGTATTGTACGGGACCAAGCTTTGTGTGCTTGCGGGATACGAGGAAGTCGGTTAAGGGTGTTAAGCTGTTCCACGATGATTTGTATGGCATCACAGAGCCTTCCCCAGTTCCCTTAGAGTAGTGCACCAACATAACACCTCCTACCACTCACACAGCTGGGTGGGACTCGCCTCTAAGCTTAGCTACTTTAAATGCTAGGACTTTATGGAAGTACGGCTACTCTAATCTGTGTTTGGGATGCACTATTGAAACATAAAATGTCACAAGTTGAAATTAGTATTAAAATGAAATTTCGTTTTTGAGTGATTATGTAACTGAACATTTTCCCGCCAGGGTCAAGGCGGTGAGCTCCTGAGTGAGCTTTTTGCCAGACTTTTTTGTCGTCATAGCTTCCAAATAACAGAGGTCAGCGCTGAAACGTTTGTTTCTCAAATATCCTTTCCTAATTTCATTTTATTTCATTCATCATTCGTGTCCACTCTCTGTGGTACCGATCAGTAAGAAGGGGCATTTGACACTACTAAAATTAACAAATGAGTCAAAAAATGCGTTTCTGGTGAAAAAAGACATTTATTTTCTTAGAATACAATATGACCATAGCTATGTGGGAAAGAAAGCAAACGAGAGAGTTCCGGTTGAAAATACATGTATTTTCATAGAGCTTGTAACCTTTACTTCCAATTTGTGCATCCTAATCAGCAGAATCTTGAAAAATAATTAAATAAATTGGGGAAAAGTTTAGGTTATGTTGACCTTTTCGTATACGTTTTGAGTTTTATAACAGACTTAACTCATAACTTGACCTTTTCGTATACCTTTTGAGTTTTATAACAGACTTAACTCATAATAAAAAAAAATTGTTCATTAAAAAGTCATGAGCATTATTACGGTATTAACCGTATATTGAGTAACAAACTTCGATTGTAAATAACGACTTGTTGTGGTGTTGCTTCCATAGCAACAGACACTACAGCAAATTTTCCCTAATCGATAGTTGAAAAACCTTGATTCAGCGGCAAAATCGCTGAATTACACTGGGGAATGGAGCACGTGTGATAGGTCACGAAAATGTCACGTTAGGGACGGACGGAAATGCAATATAGCGTACTGTTGAACTGATAAACAAGAAAGGCGACTGAGGTTTTAGAATATACCAGCTGTGTTAGGCACGAGTGGATTTTGAACCTCTAGTAGTACGCCTAATATTTTACTACCAGTCCCATTCGGAATAGCAAGCAATATCGTATAATATTTCACAGAACAGGGTAGCACCGATGTAACGTGTGTATTTGCATTCGGGAGGTCGCGGGATCAAATTTCTGAGATGATCAATCTGGCCCAATATGTTTTATTCATGATTTTCCTCGGCCGCTAGGCAAATGCTGGTTTGGATCACTTGATCCCGAATTTTCCTAAAATTCCTTTCATCACTACATTGAATTTTCTTAGCAATATCGCATTAAGTTGACCACCCATCCTAGATATGTTTGGATTCAACGATTTCTTGCTTCTCGATAGATTACTGACCCAAGGCATTGACTTATAAGTGTTATAAGGAGAACGGTGATCAGTTGGAGAGGAAGTTTAAATGTAATTACTTTGAATATGGGCTCTTGAACGTCCCCCTCCCCCTCGACAAGCAGTAACCGCCTACACTTGTACACCTTTAACGTAAACCTTAACTCACGTATGTAAAAAATCTTGACATTTAACGTCGATTTTAGCTTACCTTAAAGAAAAACATTTGCAACAATTGATCAGTAACGAAAGCTTACCTAAGTATATTACATTCGTAGCACAGACAGAGCATCGATTTCAGACTAAATCGAATCACAGAGCAAACAACATTTTACGCTAATCTAAATCTCGTTTTTAAGGTTTCTTAAAACAATTCTCTAGCGACTGATTTTATTCATATTAAGTTAATTTAGATTCGGTAACTGTTATAAAGAATAGGAAAAGTTATGGCAGCATCCGTGATTATTCAGCAAAATTGACAAATCTTATATACGATCTATATCTTCATCTAGTTTTACTTTCTGAATTAATATTACACAACATTGCAAAATAAAGCCTTAAATAAACACGAGTTAACATATAAAAAGTAAAATCAGCAAAAGCTGTTGATAAACCTATCATAATTCTCATAAAGTTGACAAAGCAATTCAAATGTGAAATTTGATGGCTATAACTACCAATCTCTCGCTTAGATTACAAATATTAGGGTATCTAATATTCATAACAGTATCATTATCTTACATATACCTCAAAATATTATCATTTAACATTAAAACACATCGAAGTTTATAAAGAGAAAATGAAAATTACTTTAAGACCAATATTAATAATTTTATTTTGTTTTATGACAGTGGATGTTGCTACAACTTTTATGACTTTTTATTACCTATAGCTTCCCAATTAATCAAGTTTCTATTTATGCACCTTAATATGAACATTTCATATCCAACACAATACTTCAGACTTGATATTGTCACGACTATTCATTCTTGCCTGGTATGTTTCCCTTTATTAACGAGGAATATATTTAGTATTAAAAAATACATTCGATTTCTAATTTATTACGTAAAGGTTATGAGCTCAAATGCTTCTTTTTATCTTGCATACAAATGCAGTTCATATTGATAATAAGTACCCTTACGTTTGCCTAACAGTAGACCCATAGGTATAAAACTTTATTAACACAAATATTATGCAATTTAAGTAAATTGAACTTTCTTAGATATTTAAATTAGCCTAATAATCAAACAAATGAACTACACGCTCTTTGTGAATTTTGAGGTTACAAAATTCATTGTACATAAACGAATACAATACCTATTTATTTGCTGCATGCTTTCACTAAAGAAGCCATATTTCTAATTTGATATCATTTTTTGTATTTTTTCCTTATTTCACTTATTCTTTTACAATTTGTCAATCGTTTCTTTAAGAACACTAAACGGAGAAAAAAGTTTGTTCAGCATTTCGGAGAGTGTATTCGTAATGTTACTCCTTCTTTTATAACTCAGCGAGTAATTTTAAAGTTTATATTATAGAAGTACTCTGTGACGTTTATTTAATTACTACTATAATATTTAAATATATTAACTTTGCTTAGCCATTCATTCTTTCCACCCCACATCGTTTATGATTATAGTCGAATAATTGTAGCACTCCAGAAATTTTAACTGATTTCTGCATTCATTATCCGTTGTCATGTCCCATTCAAGTAAAACACATTGTGTTAGAAATTACAATTGGTTTCTAAGAGTCATTTTCGCACACCAAATGTTTTCATGGAGATATTCAATTAAAATAGTTGACATTGTAGTCCTTCGATGCAGCATACGCTTATTTAAAAAAGACACTTATCTTAGTAATTAAAAACTAATAATATTTAGTTTTTCTTTCTTCTGACTCATTGGCAAACAAACACGCACTTCTAATACCCCCGCCCTTTTTTTCTGAGGCCTTGTTTCCCAGTTCAGGAAAGCTGGCAACACTGGCTCATGGGTCTTTGTGCAACAATACATGCAAGGCAGGAGCACCTACAGTGACGTCAAATGCAGGTGTGCAGCAACTCATTAAGGATGGCGAGACGAAGAAATGGAGCAAACGTTGCCATAACCTCAAT
>CM060954.1:117779442-117784442 GCA_030765055.1 Mantis religiosa | reverse complement strand
AGGCGCACCTCAGTTATGAATGCCCTCTGCTTCTTTACACCTGACCTCCTATCAAAACTGTAACCTCTACTCAACAGGCGCACCTCAGTTATGAATGCCCTCTGCTTCTTTACACCTGTCCTCCTATCAAAACTGCAACCTCTACTCAAAAGGCGCACCTCTGTTATGAATGCCCTCTGCTTCCTTACACCTGTCCTCCAATCAAAACTGTAACCTCTACTCAACAGGCGCACCACACTTAGTTATGAATGCCCTCTGCTTCCTTACACCTGTCCTCCAATCAAAACTGTAACCTCTACTCAACAGGCGCACCTCAGTTATGAATGCCCTCTGCTTCTTTACACCTGACCTCCTATCAAAACTGTAACCTCTACTCAACAGGCGCACCTCAGTTATGAATGCCCTCTGCTTCTTTACACCTGACCTCCTATCAAAACTGTAACCTCTACTCAACAGGCGCACCTCAGTTATGAATGCCCTCTGCTTCTTTACACCTGACCTCCTATCAAAACTGTAACCTCTACTCAACAGGCGCACCTCAGTTATGAATGCCCTCTGCTTCTTTACACCTGTCCTCCTATCAAAACTGTAACCTCTACTCAAAAGGCGCACCTCAGTTATGAATGCCCTCTGCTTCCTTACACCTGTCCTCCAATCAAAACTGTAACCTCTACTCAACAGGCGCACCACACTTAGTTATGAATGCCCTCTGCTTCTTTACACCTGACCTCCTATCAAAACTGTAACCTCTACTCAACAGGCGCACCACACTTAGTTATGAATGCCCTCTGCTTCTTTACACCTGACCTCCTATCAAAACTGTAACCTCTACTCAACAGGCGCACCTCAGTTATGAATGCCCTCTGCTTCCTTACACCTGTCCTCCTATCAAAACTGTAACCTCTACTCAACAGGCGCACCACACTTAGTTATGAATGCCCTCTGCTTCTTTACACCTGACCTCCTATCAAAACTGTAACCTCTACTCAACAGGCGCACCTCAGTTATGAATGCCCTCTGCTTCCTTACACCTGTCCTCCAATCAAAACTGTAACCTCTACTCAACAGGCGCACCACACTTAGTTATGAATGCCCTCTGCTTCTTTACACCTGACCTCCTATCAAAACTGTAACCTCTACTCAACAGGCGCACCACAGTTATGAATGCCCTCTGCTTCCTTACACCTGACCTCCAATCAAAACTGTAACCTCTACTCAACAGGCGCACCTCAGTTATGAATGCTCTCTGCTTCTTTACACCTGACCTCCTATCAAAACTGTAACCTCTACTCAACAGGCGCACCTCAGTTATGAATGCCCTCTGCTTCCTTACACCTGTCCTCCAATCAAAACTGTAACCTCTACTCAACAGGCGCACCTCAGTTATGAATGCCCTCTGCTTCTTTACACCTGACCTCCTATCAAAACTGGAACCTCTACTCAACAGACGCACCTCAGTTATGAATGCCCTCTGCTTCCTTACACCTGTCCTCCAATCAAAACTGTAACCTCTACTCAACAGGCGCACCTCAGTTATGAATGCCCTCTGCTTCTTTACACCTGACCTCCTATCAAAACTGGAACCTCTACTCAACAGGCGCACCTCAGTTATGAATGCCCTCTGCTTCTTTACACCTGACCTCCTATCAAAACTGTAACCTCTACTCAACAGGCGCACCTCAGTTATGAATGCCCTCTGCTTCTTTACACCTGTCCTCCTATCAAAACTGTAACCTCTACTCAACAGGCGCACCTCAGTTATGAATGCCCTCTGCTTCCTTACACCTGTCCTCCAATCAAAACTGTAACCTCTACTCAACAGGCGCACCTCAGTTATGAATGCCCTCTGCTTCTTTACACCTGACCTCCTATCAAAACTGTAACCTCTACTCAACAGGCGCACCTCAGTTATGAATGCCCTCTGCTTCTTTACACCTGTCCTCCTATCAAAACTGTAACCTCTACTCAAAAGGCGCACCTCTGTTATGAATGCCCTCTGCTTCCTTACACCTGTCCTCCAATCAAAACTGTAACCTCTACTCAACAGGCGCACCTCAGTTATGAATGCCCTCTGCTTCTTTACACCTGACCTCCTATCAAAACTGTAACCTCTACTCAACAGGCGCACCTCAGTTATGAATGCCCTCTGCTTCTTTACACCTGACCTCCTATCAAAACTGTAACCTCTACTCAACAGGCGCACCTCAGTTATGAATGCCCTCTGCTTCCTTACACCTGTCCTCCAATCAAAACTGTAACCTCTACTCAACAGGCGCACCTCAGTTATGAATGCCCTCTGCTTCTTTACACCTGACCTCCTATCAAAACTGTAACCTCTACTCAACAGGCGCACCTCAGTTATGAATGCCCTCTGCTTCTTTACACCTGTCCTCCTATCAAAACTGTAACCTCTACTCAAAAGGCGCACCTCAGTTATGAATGCCCTCTGCTTCCTTACACCTGTCCTCCAATCAAAACTGTAACCTCTACTCAACAGGCGCACCACACTTAGTTATGAATGCCCTCTGCTTCTTTACACCTGACCTCCTATCAAAACTGTAACCTCTACTCAACAGGCGCACCTCAGTTATGAATGCCCTCTGCTTCCTTACACCTGTCCTCCAATCAAAACTGTAACCTCTACTCAACAGGCGCACCACACTTAGTTATGAATGCCCTCTGCTTCTTTACACCTGACCTCCTATCAAAACTGTAACCTCTACTCAACAGGCGCACCACACTTAGTTATGAATGCCCTCTGCTTCTTTACGCTTCTCTAGTCTGTCCCATTTTTCCCAATGCAGCTCCATTCTGGGACTGCACCAGCAAGACTTCGCTGACTGCAGGTACTACAAAACAGGGTGCTTCGTACAGCTACAAATGCTCCATTGTTCTTCCGAAACCAACAACTTCATCACGAGTTTGGTCTTGTACCCTTTCTTATACCTTTTTTATACCTTCGTATACCTTTCTTATACCTTCTCCAGGAGATCCCTGGAGTTGTTACTGTCTGCCCAGCACAAGAAGACAAGAGACGAATGAAGAGGTAGAGGGGTTTGAACTGTTTATCTGCTCTGCCGGTGGATCTGTTTACTAGGAAATGAGTATGAGATTGCATATGAGTCACCCATACTGCCAGATATAATGCTCGTTGCAGTAAATGCAGTGAAAGGTACTATATGTTGGTGAGTTATGTGACAACACTTGCTTATTTTAAACAAACCTAGCATACTTTCATACTCGGCAGGCTAGCGTTAACACCGTGCGGACATCAAAGGTGATTATGTTGCACATTCCTCTAGCTTGCTTTCTTGTCCTAGGCAGACAGTACCCACAATATCGTCGCTCGCACTGGATCAACTGGCCTCAAGCGCAGACTGCCACAGCATCATCTCCCGAGTGACGTCTCCAGCACAGCCGACCCAGACGTGTGATCACTACCATCAGACTTTAATTTCTCAATTTGTGTTACACTTATCCTGTAATATTTAGTTAGAGGAGCCGTTCACGACTATCTCCATTGTTATGTGTCCTCTTCCTATGTTTCTGTATAATAAACATCTGTAAAACATACTTTCTGATCGATGGATAATAAATTTATTATTAAAAAGAAAAGGAAAAAAAAAGAATCCCGGTCAGGTTGAGTTAATTTGCTTAACGTTTTTCTGGGAGTTTTCACTTATCCTGAAGGATAAATATCGAGTAACTCTTAGCTTGATTTGAGCATCATTTCATCCATTTCAATCATCGTCCGATGTGACCTACGTCCGAAGACGTTAATATATATATATATATATATATATATATATATATATATATATATATATATATATATATTAACAGCTCTCTGTTTTTTTTTCTCGACAATATCAGAATGCATGTGTTTCCCAAGGAGGTTAACTTGGGGCCTGGAGTGGGAAATCTACGTATTCATCAGCTGTACCTCCATTTCGTAGTCTACGTTAAGAAATTCGTATTATGTGAAAAAAACTGTTATTGCTTTATATTACTAAATAAAAAGGTTTAAATATTCATTTATTATTTACGTATCACAGCTTTAACTACTGTAATCGACGCTTTCTTTAGAGTCTAAGGGTGTATTATATAGAGAGATTAAGGAAGTCATTGGAGTCAGACGGTTGGTTGATGTTTCATATTCTTTACATGATTATCATGGGGTTCTTCATCCGATATTAACAATTTTGGGATCTATGTGGTGTTGCAATTATGCGGGTAAAAGGGAGGACTCTCATTTAATTCCATGCTATCATTGTGTAATTTCATAAAGAACGGGGAGACTAATTTATATTTCTGTTCGGGTTTATAAACCTATATGTGAAGCGTAAGGCAACCGCCAGTGTTGTAATATTTTAGCCCCTTAACATACATTATTCATGGTAAAGATGCACTGATGTACTTACTAACACCGAATTCCAATTGGGCAACTTGAAAAATTAGAAATTTTCGTTTTGATTCAACATGAGATCTTCCGTAAACCTTCAGCTATTAACCAAAATTAGTTCCAACCCGGAATATAGATATACGGGGGTCGGCTGATAAGCACCGGGCTTCAAAACAACAACAATATGGGATTTCTCAGGGCTTCCCCAAACTGCTGATCTTAACCGATGCGCAGAGTGTGCTGCAGAGACTCTCATCTCCCCGCGGGACGAGAGATACGCACTGTTATCTTTACGAGATACTGACGTTGGTGAACAAATCTACCATAGCCGGACATCAAATTCACTTCCTGTCAGCTGACAAAATTGACTTTTCCTCTTTTGGAGTTGGTTCACCTGGCGCAATCCACTGTTTTGGCTGTCATTTACTTTCTGGAGTGTAGCGATGTATCCAAGTTTTATCCATGGTAATAAGCCCTCTCAAAAATTTACTGGGAGTTTCACGGTAGAGCACCAAATTCTAAACAGATACAGTTTTTCTTTGCAACTTTTGATTAGTGTCATCAAACGCGGCACCCATCTTGCACAGACCTTGTGAAA
>CM060954.1:117741942-117776942 GCA_030765055.1 Mantis religiosa | reverse complement strand
TTGTTTGAGATGGAATGTTTTTTTAAATTCTTCTTGATTTATCCTTGGAAGATGCTGAACACCACACTTTCTTTTATTGTTTTCTTTTTCTTTTTGTCTTTAGTATTAAGAAGTTTCGAAATATAAATTCTGTAAAATATTGTTATCGGATTTTTTAGTGGACACATAAGCTTTCTTCGAGTTACTGTAGCTATGTAGCACAGAAATAAAAAGAAAACAAATTTATTTGGTACTACTTATACTTAATGAGTTATGCATTTTTGCAGTAATAAGTTTTACTGTTGTAGAGCTTCATTGTTTATGAAAAGTTATTAGTCACACAAAACCCAAAAAGTTTCTTTTGACAAAACTCTACCTCAAGTTCATGAGCACGTGAAAGCAACGATAAGGGTGCTATTGCAGCCGCTTTTTAATGTAACATGCCTGTCTACTTAAAGCGAAGCCCTTTTAAGACTGATTGTTGTGCCCACGATGTTTGGGGCATGGTAGTTGCTCCTGGCATCTCTTTAGAATACTTCAATTCGTCTTTTGTCTCCAGTCGTTTCTCAGTATAGTTACTGCGTAAAACCTTTGGTTTTCATACTTGAATGTTCTTAGGCGCCGAGCAGAACAAAAGAACCACCACTACAGGCAGTATGGGGTTTCCGCGGTGGCATGGCATTAATCCAGTCGATCAAAATGATTACTACTTTAATTGTATCATTTATAACTTGTACCTTACTAATTTGATGTGGTCATTCCAAAACTGTAATCAGTTTATCTTCTACCAAATACCACACCTTTTTTTACACTTAGCAGCTATACCTAACATATTTTAATGAAGTTCTGCGCATAAATGTGTATGGAACTAAGAAATACTAATAATTTATTTGTTGAAATCAATGTTTCATAACAATGATACCAATGTAGGACAATACTAAAATTGTCTGAAAGTTGTATTGTATAATGGACATACTCCTAAATATGATTCAGTTCCAGTAGCCCATTCAGTTTTCCACAACAGAACACACCATATCCTAAAATTACTTCTAGAAAAAGTCAAGTATGCCTAGCATAAGTGGCAGGTATATGGAGATTTAAAAGTTGTTGACATGCTACTAGGCAAGCAATCAGACTACATTAAAATGTCATGTTTTGCCTGTTATTGGGTTAGTAGAGTACTGCAGAAGAAAACGTTGGAAGTAGAGAGAGTCTTATGCCAGGAATGAAAAATGTTATTCATGAATGTCTTGCGGACCCAAAAAATGCCCTCTTACCACTCTAACACATAAAATCAGACTTAACGAAGCAATTTGTTAAGAATCACAATTGCTACAAATAAATACGCAAGAAATTCCTTGAAATATCTGATGCCAAAGTTAAAGAGGGAGATTTGTTGGGCCACAAATTAAGAGGTTGATTTCTGATACCTTATTTAAAGAAACGAAGACATTTAATGAAAAACAGCCATCTATTGGTTTTAAGAGCATCATCGAAATCTTTTTGGGAAACTACAAGGATCCAAATTACCAAAGTATTGTAGAAGATAGGCTTAAGCCATTTCGAAAGCTAGGTTGCAACAAGAGTGTTAAAGTTTCCTGAACTCTTATTTGGACTTTTTTCCAGAAAATCTCGGCTGTGTCTGCGAGGAGCCGGGTGAACGATTTTACCAGCACATAAAGAAAATGAAAAGACGTGCATTTCAAAGCAGAGTGTAACAAAAACTGGTGTAATGTTCAAATGTATTTGATTATTTAGAACAAATGCGAAGTATTAGTTTATTGTGGAGAGCATTGTGTTGACAGTTTTGGATTTACTAACTTGTATTTAATAATATAATATAAATTCAATAGAACAGAGTATAAAAATTCATATTTTCTTATTTCTTCTGTTGTGAAGGATTGGTAGATACGTGACAGAAAAACTGAGCTCATATTCTAATTCAGCTTACTCAAATTAGGGATAGTGACATAATAAAATAAACATCTCAGACAGTCAAAATTTGCATATTAGTGTAATAAAAGTGATGATGATGATGATGACGATAATGATGACGATGATAAATGGTACATTTGTTCAAAAAGGCTTAATTCATTTGATTTAATTACCCTATCGTACTCACTAGCGCAAATTCTATTGAAAACATGACACCAAAGTTTATGTAGCGGAGATAGAATTGTCTAGCGGCTTGTCGTTGGGGCGTGATGTCTTGAGCATGCGCAGAAGAGTTTTGATCCTCGTGCTGCTATCTGGCGTGACGTTTTGAGTCGACTAGTCCGTTTACCAGTATAGAAATTCAAGTGCTAGCGTCTGTAAAAGAAAATGCCATTTACTACTGCGGAAGAGAGCCTCTTAATTGAGTTAGTCAGCCAACATCCGTGTCTTTATGACCAAAAGTGTGAGAACTACAAATGTCTCAAAATCAGGGAGTATGTTTGGACCAAAATCTCCGAACTATTGGCAAAACCAGGTAATAAATTCAGCATATTTAATAAAACTATCAAACGTTTACAAATAGCTGTATATAATGCATGGTGTTTGTGTTAATACAAAATGGGTTTAGTTGGTGAATTAAGTTCGAATAAAATTGCATTGCCTAAATGTATACATGTAGGTAAGTGTATGGGATGGAAACAATGGCGATGATAACATTGACAATGACTCAACAGAAACATGCGTCAGCCATAGAAGTATTAAAATATGATTAAAGGCAAAGTTGTTTAACTCAGTGTTAAGTTGTAGGTGAAAAACCTAACTGAAAATATAGTATTTAATTTGGTAAATATTCTTTCCTGAATAGCGACTCATGAAATAAATTAATCCAGTGAAACTTGAGAGGTTGAGGTCATTTCAATGAGCTATCACTGTCATTCAAGGCCAGAGAAAATAGTTGAGACTCGCATCAAAGCTTTCAGTTAAATATTTCAGTGCTCAGCCTCGCTTCATAACAAAGAAATAAGCTTTAAATAGCATATGTGAAGAAGCAACATGCATGTATTAATGGACACTAGTCTTTGACAATAAAAGGTTGGGGGCGGCCAAATGGTTCACGAAGACGAGACCTACTTCCATAACATTCACACAGTCAAAAAATCAGCCGTACCGGTATCAGAAAGGGAGTGACTTGCAGTTATCCATAAAGGCAGAAGGTTTGGATTCATACTCAATTTCCTCCTTATTTATAAATCGCAAGAAAAAACTGAGATTTCATAAAGAAAAATGATGAGTGCAGGATTATTAATATACTAAAATGAGAGGATTTCTGATTTTAAATTTTTATTCTCTCAGTACTAACAATGGCAGACGCTCATTTCACAAATCAACAATTACCATAGAATAACAAACTATTATAGTAACACAACTACAGTTCTCTTTAGTAGCCGCATAAAGAAATCTAGTGCTTCCCGTTCTATTATAGATGGCGCAAAGGCGTCCATTAACGGCTGCTAGACAAAAGAAATACTGAAAATCACGTATACTAGCTGCGCACAATGTTAATTCCAAATTTACCCCCTAATTCAGTTCTATTAAGACAATTCCTCTTACCATAAGTAGATAACCATGTAACTTCGAGTTATTTAAAAAGAAACATTATTTGAAGTTACAAAATCACAATATCCCGTTTGATGAAAATGGCTCCGAAAACAAAATTGTATGAATTGTAGCTAACAAATGGACTCAGAACAAGTTTTGATTGACTAGAACATAACCATGTAACCTTAAGGCTTCATCCCTACCATCCAGATCTGAGTCCAATAGGAGTAATATGAGGAGATGTCACGTAATTGATTGCTTTCAGAAACATTAGTGGAAACATTATGCAAGATATGGATGAAATAGAACAGGGTATTGGGAAAAAGATGAACTAATAGAAGAAAGAATTATTATTGAAGAAAATTGGATCGAAACAATGAAAGGATGACAGTGATAGTGAGACATAAGAAATTAAAATGGGATTAAAGGCAAATTATCTTACTTGGTGCTATCATTGTGTGTAACTGAAAAATATTTCTGGAACTATATATCGTACTTAATCTACTAGTGCTGTACGACTTCCTTGAATAGCGATGCATGAACTAAACAATCCAGCGGTACTTGAGGGTCAAGTCATTGTAGTGAGATGTCACCGCCATTGAAGGCCAGGGAAAACAGGTAAATGACTTGCATCAGAGCTTTCATGTTTTAAATATTGCAGTGTACAGGAACCATCGCACGACCTGTACCTTCATTTCGCCATATATGCTCAAAACTTCTCATCTACTTCTCATCTCTATGTTCTTTCATTTCCACGATTTGCCCAGCCCCCCCCCCCCCCCCCCCCACACACACACACAGTTATATTAATAGCGAAGGATACATACTGTGACTTTTGGTTCCGTGGAATTAAAAGTCTGGTTTGCAGAAATTCGAACTGCTCTTTATTTCAAGTAAAAAGATGTTTTGTACAACCCTTAGAGGCTGTAAAATGACGTGTCATACAAACACGCAATCTTCAAGTTCTCTCGTTGCTTCACCTTACGTAGACAAACAAAATAATTCACTTTCAAGCCACTACACAGCTGCACACACACGATTATCAGTTCTCGACTCGCTGCCGACTGGCTAGCCGGGCTCTTTTATACCTCCACTTGTTCTAGAATTCACTGGACCGCTGGAAAGCTGCCGAAGTTTCAAGACGCAGCGAGAGAAAGAGAGAATTATCCAGACAATTCTCTGTCTTTTTGTCTCTCTGCAAGCGTTTAGCGTGGGCATGGCTGGGGCACTTTCTGTCTCTTTCACACGCGCCGGCCGTGGCCCGTCGCAAAATAATGCCACGCGACAGTGTTAATTACACATACTCTAAATGCCAGTCTCTTGTCTGAGCCTATTACTATTTTACATACTACTACTGCAATTACTAATGAAACACATTCTCATGTTAGTTTAATAAAGATGAACCTGAATAAACAAAAATACGTGTCACAACAGTGCCAAGTTGTTTTCTGACACCCGTCAAGCACGTGATAGCCAATAGTTACATCTGGCTTTTTCTTCATCTTTGATTGTTTCATATCTTGTACGGTATGGTTTCATTAAGCGAAATGCTATGGCAAAACTTGGCATGAGTTAGTAAATGGTGCAGGGGGGTGAAAAAGACTCATTGTCTTTAAAGAGTTTAATATTGATTTCTCAGAAATTCTCTCATCTCCTTTCTCATATGATCCTACATCGATAAAACTGAATTTGCAGTTTGCATCCACAGGTGCAAGCAAAATAGTAGAGAAATAGCTTTTGTAATTGCTGCAAAGAGAACCAGTTTTGAAGGAAGACAAAAAATTTCTTACATGTTTGCCATTGATAGCTGAGTGATAAGCAATTCGGAAATTGCCAGTTCTCACACAATTCTTGAGCTATATTTGCAAAACGTTCTTGTCGGGCTTGGGATTGTTGCTAGCACTTCTTTCACAATATGACTAATGTAATTTGATGATATGCGAAATGCAAATGCCAACGACTGGAAAGATTCGCCTGAGGCCATGTACCTGAAATATATTATAGTATAAATATAAACAATTATTTTTAAGATCACTAACTGTATATGTATTTATGCTTTAGCCGAGGCTTGCAAAAGGCGGTGGAGGAGCATCCGAGATACATACGCAAGACATAGGAAAGGCCGAAAATTGGGAACAGGATACTCAGGTGATTCTAAACGTATAAAATGGATTTTTGAAGATTCTCTATCGTTCTTGGAGGATGCACATTACGGGAAAGAGTAAGTACGAATGTAGAAGTAAGTCTTAAATGAAAACTAGAATTACTGCTTGTGAGTTGTAGAAAGCTGATAGTCGAACATTAGGTCGTAGTGTCGTACAACTAAGACTTTTCCCTCTAGGTAAGCTATTGTACCAGCTGAGTAAACAAACACACCTATATTTCTGTTTTAAATATACTGAGAAAATAAACAATATCTAACAATTGTCTATGTAAAGGGTAATAGGGGTGAAAAATTGTGTTGCTTTCTCGAAAGCTGCGGAAGTTAACATGCACAAGGACACACGCACTCTACTCTCTCTCTCTCTCTCTCTCTCTCTCTCTCTCTCTCTCTCTCTCTCTCTCTCTCTCTCTCTCTCTCTCTCTCCCCCTCTCACATTTTTGCGCAGTAACGTTATGATCTTGGTGTACCATCTTTACAAAAGTCAATGAGAATGAAGGAGGCATCAATTCCCAGATAATCCATGATAGTAGATTTTTATTTGTCATAAAAAATATTTTAAACATATAACATTTTAATCAAAAGCTTTGGAGTTATTTTAAATAACAAATACGTATATTTTTCCTACGTAAAGTTGCAGTTCCTGAGTGGGCGGATTTTCTTCAGAATCGTTCATATCATTGGAGGAAACTAAAATTATATACACAGTTTGAGATTTAACAGATTTTTTTTGGTGATGCTTTTAAAAAAACATAATATGTTCGTAAAAATGCTTAGTGGTATTCAGAAAGTCTCAAAATATGAATTTCTGGTGTAATCTCCATATCAGGAGGGTGTAATGCAATATTTTTACCTCTATATGCTAGTATTAGAATAATAAAAAGTTGATAGAAGACGCATGGACTTGGATAAGAGGAATTACTTATAAAGTTATGCGAATATACGAATATTAACGAACTGTAGAATACCTTGCGCAAAATGTTCTTCCAATGGCAAATGAATCACTATTTAAATAGGTGAATCTTTTAACAATGCTGAAAGTCTAAACAATTTGTCTGAGATCACAGAGATCGGCTGTAATTACACAAAGAGTGATAACGCAAAAGAAACGCAGAGCAGAATACTCGCATAAATCAAAGCCAGATTATAACTAAAGAATTTCCTGTAAAACGGCCTTAAAATTTAACTTTCAACGCAAGGTAATTCTGTTCATCCAGTTTAGTTCACGATAACACCAAGAAAAATCCTGAAATTACATTACGAGATATGTAATCTGATGCTGATAGGGTTTTAGCACTATCAAATTAAGTAAATCGAAACAATTTAGAAAGAGAATGAGCGTTATCCATTGAAAGTCGCCGAATCTCCACTTTTATTTCAGTTTTTAAATCTTTTATATCATTTCTTTTATTTTAAAGCTGTACTATCATTTTTTTTTTTATATTACAGTGTGTGTTAAATGATTAAGGGCGTGAATATTTAAATCTTTAAATCGCCTCCAGAAAAAACAAACATATTTGTTTACTCAGCTGACGTGGCTTGATAGCAATAACTTACGCAAGAGAGAACATTTGTAATTACTTATGCGCCAAACCATGACCCGATGCTCGACTTCCAGCTTATTTGTGAGGTGCTGGTTTTTAATTGTATCAACTAAGTTAGAGAAGTCAATTTTTCCTACAGTAAAACAAATTGTTTTGTCTAAATCCTGCCACTACTCTATGAAGTTAAAAACTAATAGTAAAACAAAGATATAATAAATTAATTCAAATAAACAGTCTGTTATATTTTATCTAATGCGATTACGTATTTGTAGGTCACACTGCAATGTGTCCTTGACGGAGCAGCAACCTCAGGATGTCAACAAAATTGACACAGCCTCCCAGACAACAGTGGGAAATCCGAATATAGAAAATTGTAATTCTTTTGTTGAGGAAGAAGAGGCCTCCTTAACTTGCTCTTCTCAGCAAGAAGTATCACCACCTAATGCCCCAACAAATTCTAATGTGAACATAATTGACACAGCCTCCCAGACAACAGTGGGAAGTCCGAATATAGAAAATTGTAATTCTTTTGTTGAGGAAGAAGAGGCCTCCCCCCCAACTTGCTCTTCTCAGCAAGAAGTATCACCACCAAATGCCCCAACAAATTCTAATGTGAATATAATTGACACAGCCTCCCAGACAACAGTGGGAAGTCCGAATATAGAAAATTGTAATTCTTTTGTTGAGGAAGAAGAGGCCTCCCCCCCAACTTGCTCTTCTCAGCAAGAAGTATCACCACCAAATGCCCCAACAAATTCTAATGTGAACATAATTGACACAGCCTCCCAGACAACAGTGGGAAGTCCGAATATAGAAAATTGTAATTCTTTTGTTGAGGAAGAAGAGGCCTCCCCCCCAACTTGCTCTTCTCAGCAAGAAGTATCACCACCAAATGCCCCAACAAATTCTAATGTGAATATAATTGACACAGCCTCCCAGACAACAGTGGGAAGTCCGAATATAGAAAATTGTAATTCTTTTGTTGAGGAAGAAGTGGTCTCCCCAACTTGCTCTTCTCAGCAAAAAGTATCACCACCAAATGCCCCAACAAATTCTAATGTGAATATAATTGACACAGCCTCCCAGACAATAGTGGAAATTCCGAAGATAGAAAATTCTAATTCTTTTGTTGAGGAAGAAGAGGCCTCCCCAACTTGCTCTTCTCAGCAAGAAGTATCACCACCAAATGCCCCAACAAATTCTAATGTGAATATAATTGACACAGCCTCCCAGACAACAGTGGGAAGTCCGAATATAGAAAATTGTAATTCTTTTGTTGAGGAAGAAGTGGTCTCCCCAACTTGCTCTTCTCAGCAAAAAGTATCACCACCAAATGCCCCAACAAATTCTAATGTGAACATAATTGACACAGCCTCCCAGACAACAGTGGGGAGTCCGAATATAGAAAATTGTAATTCTTTTGTTGAGGAAGAAGTGGTCTCCCCAACTTGCTCTTCTCAGCAAGAAGTATCACCACCAAATGCCCCAACAAATTCTAATGTGAATATAATTGACACAGCCTCCCAGACAATAGTGGAAATTCCGAAGATAGAAAATTCTAATTCTTTTGTTGAGGAAGAAGAGGCCTCCCCAACTTGCTCTTCTCAGCAAGAAGTATCACCACCAAATGCCCCAACAAATTCTAAAAAGAGGAAAATCAGTCTGCTGCAAGAGATGCTGGAAAAGGAAACTGTTGATAGAGAGTTCATAATGAAGCAGCCAACTCGAGATAATATAAAACATCTTGCAGAAGATGACGTGGATGTTTTTTTCCGTAGTATGGCCTTAGCGGTGAAAAAACTGTCACCTCCGTTCATATCCGAGGCCAAGATTAAAGTGTGCAATATTGTGTATGAGTTAGAAATGCTTTCATACAGACAAAACACTGGGGAATCGCCTATGTACGCTGCTCATGAAGATCAGATAGATACAAAAGACAGTGAATATATGTAATTGTTATTTTATTGGTGACAAATAAACTCATAAATTTTATGTTTCAAATAAAGTTGTATACGATTTACTAAAAAGATACATAAGCAGTGAGTTTCTCTCTATTGTGACTTCAAGGGCTCGTAGAATAAAAAGTCTGATTTGCAGAAATTTAAAACACTCTTTATTGCAGTAAAACAATCTCTGCACAACCCTTGCAGCAGCAAAAAGACGTGACATTGACAATTAATTGTCTTCAAGTCGATTCGGTGCTCTGCCGCACGTAAACGTAAACAAACAAAAGAAATCAGTGCCGTACAGTTCAAAAGTCGACTGTCGCAATAACCATCACACAATTCAACACAACTAACTCAACTCTCACTTTGCCGCTATTTATACGAGGGCTGTTCAATGAAGAATGATCCCTTTTTTTTTTTTTTTTTTTTTTTTTTTTTTTTTTTTTTTTTTTTTTTTTTTTGACAACGTACCTTTACTCATCCTCATAAATTTGATGGCCCTTCTCAAAATAGTCTCCCCTGAATGCGATGCACTTGTTCCAGCATTTCTGCCGGTCTTCAAAGACATGCTGGAAACCATTTTCTGAGAGATCCTTCAAAATCGCCTCCGCAGCCTTCACCACTGCTTCTGATGATGGATAATGCCTCCCACAAAGGCATTTCTTCAAGTTAGGGAATAGAAAAAAGTCACATGGGGCTAAATCCAGACTATAGGATGGGCGAGGGCTGCAATCCACGTTGATTTTTGCAAGATATTCAGCAACATTGGCAATATGTGGCCGCGCATTATCGCGGTGCAGCATCCAGCCTTCTTCACGGAAATGTCTTTTGCTCCTGATATGGACCTGAAATGTTTTCAGGATATCCCTGTAGTATTGTACAGTTACTGATGTGCGTGCAGGTACAACATGCAGATAAACCATTCCATGAATATCAAAGAATGAGATAACCATAATTTCCCCAGCAGAAGCAACCACTTTTACTTTGGGAGGGGGGGGGTAGATGATGAAGGAGATTTCCACACTGACCTTTGCTGTTTGCTCTAAGTATCAAAATGATGTAGCCAAGTTTCATCAGCAGTGATTACGTTTGATAGAAACTTCGAATCTTCCTCTAACATCAACTTTAACTTTATGTTACTTCCATTGCAGCGGTAGGCGATACTGAACATGTCTGAACTTGCCTGGTTCTCACAGGCGGGAACCAGAAGTGCCAACAATGAAACTACTACGGCGTGTTAGTTTCACATTAAGCTAACAGAATATAATAAGATTGAATTCTAGTGCGAACAAGTATGTCGGTAAAAAAATTATGATCATTCTTTATTGAACAGCCCTCGTACCTCCCAGTCTTTGTTCTAAAATGTCGTAAAGTTTCCGAGAACAATGGCGGGGGCAAGAGAAAGACGGAACAGAGCCTCTCTCTGTCTCTTTCTTCCTCTTGGCAAGCGTCAGCTCTCCTGCTCACGCGCCACTCTCTGTCTCTTTCTTTCCTGCCCACACGTCCAACTCTGGCTTTACGGCGGCTCCACAACATTGTTCAATATACGGTAATTAAAACTTGCTCTTGCTATATACTTATTAGTACCTATAAGGTAAATGTGCAAACTCACCAAGCTCATTCACATTTTTAGTTAGTACAAAAATTGCTTCATTAGGAGCATTTTTCGTAAAATATCTCAATGTTTGCTCTGTATAACGCATAGCATATAAGCACCCAACTTTACAACATGTTTTCTTGTATTAATCAGCTGTAGTAAGAAATTCAGAACACTTTAGGACTTGGAAAATGCACTTATCGGTCTTACTTATAATTCTATTGCATTCTTCTGTTCATCCATTCTATAGTTTTGTCTACTTGAGTAACGTGATATTTATTTACATCCCACGTGTTCTATCACTCCGAGGAACTTAAACATTATTGCAAAGGTAATAATTTCATATAATAATTGGAAAATATTTTTATACAATAAAGAAATATTTAATGATATAACATTTAAATATTTGCAATAATTGAAACCTACCTCCAAGTCACTGCAAGTTTTTCAGCAAGCGTTAATGGTTTCCTAACTCGATTGTATGATGTTCTCTTCACCTCTGCGTGGAGCAGTCTCAGGATAATTGAACTGATTCACATTCAGTCGTCAAACTCCCTAACGTTCTCTTCATCATTAATCGGATGTCAGTATAGTGTTGAAGCCTTCAAGGGTTCTCGTCCTAAATAGTGAATTATAGTAGTGAATTATTTTCATCACTTGGAAACAAGAAAAATAGATCCTCTTTCTCTGCTGATGACATTTTTGACAAGTGGCACCTTTCCTCGCAGATTCTATGGAACGCCATCGCTGCTGGGAAACACACCTCTTTCTCTGGACTTTCTTTAGCTTTCGTTGCTGTACTGCTCCCACCCAGTATGAATCGATTCATATTTAATTTAGCCAGAGAAAGCAGAATATCTTCCTCGTGTGGAATAAATCGCTGGTTTCGCTTTACTGCTGTGAATACTTTAGTTGCAATGTCAGCCTACTTATAAAATGGACGATACATCATTGCCAACATTATGTAATGAAATAGTTAAGATTCCTCCATTTCATGGAGAAAGGATTTGTGTAGGAATGATTAGGGTTACTACGTAGGAGATTCGGCACGGCGATCGGTTTTGACATATTGAACACATGTTCCCCAAAATAGGGCATCCTCGGGAGGAAGGATGAGGCGAGAGGAGACAGAGGGCGGCCGTCCCAAGAAGCCATGACAGTGCAGAGGGCAGGGTGCTTACATTATACTTAGATGGAAACTTCCCACGGTAGGCTAGGGCAAGGACATTCCGCCTACTGTGGTTTAGAAGCGGTCCCAGCAGTAGGTCCGGAGACCGGCAACCGATCTACTGATCTACCGATCTGCCATGCAGCGCCGAGACACCAATCGACACTACTACCCTGAAAGAGTCCACCAGATGAAAGATGGCGTGAAAGGATAATACATATGAAATGGAGGGACAGGAAATTCGGGGGATGTAATTAAACTACCCAGCATTCGCCTGGCGACCCGGGAAAACCCCTAAAAAAACCATGGGTCAGGTAGGTCACCCACGGGAATAGAACCCGGACCTCCCGAATGCGGTTCACAAACTAAACCATCTGAGCCACCCCGCTCGGTTGCGAAGGACCGTACAAAGTATCAGTTTCACCGCTACTGCAGATATCATTATCATATTTTTAATGTCAAGTTTATGATCTGGCATACAAACCGTTGCATTATAATTTGAACCTTGCCCTATATTGTCTAACGAATACTTCCACAACAGAAATTCTAGCCAATTACTCTTAATGATAAACTCGACTTTAATCTCATTTAAACAATGTATCTAATAAGTTCAGGAAATATATTGATATAAGATGCTTTACGCAAATTTCAGTTATAGATAATTTGTTAAGCATTTACTTTTCCTTAGGACAATCTTAATGTATGGCGCAACTTTGGGGGACAATGCGTAAAATACCCACATGGTATTCTGTATACAAAACTAGGTGTTAGGAATATTATTTATTTAAAACCAAGAACTTCTTATAAAGATACTTTTTAAACTGCAAAATATTAAGATTTACATTGCTATACATTTACAAATCTGCTATTTTTATAACAAGAAAATTTTAAGAAACTTCTAATTCTTATTTTATTTTGTAAAACAAAAATATATTAATTACCTATATAAAACAATTGTGAAACCAGAAGCAATAGTGTAATTTATATTGCTTAGCACAGAACATCCAGTCTGTAATATTAAAAGCAGACTGCCTATTGATAATTTCTCTATTGCATGTTTTAGTAAGTCTTTAAAGGTTCAATTTTTTTTTGAATATGTGTCATATTCTTTGTTTGAATTTTATTAGTTTACTTTTGTGACCTATCAAATCCTATCATGGGAGCTGAAAAATTATTATTATTATTATTATTATTATTATTATTATTATTATTATTATTATTATTATTATTATTATTATTATTATTATTATTATTATTATTATTATTATTATTATTATTATTATTATTATTATTATTATTATTATTATTATTATTATTATTATTATTATTATTATTATTATTATTATTATTATTATTATTATTATTATTATTATTATTATTATTATTATTATTATTATTATTATTATTATTATTATTATTATTATTATTATTATTATTATTATTATTATTATTATTATTATTATTATTATTATTATTATTATTATTATTATTATTATTATTATTATTATTATTATTATTATTATCATTATTAAACAACGCGATTTCAAAATGTGTTGTTCGCATATTCCTTGTTTCCTTTCTTTCTTTCTCACATGGATGATAGATGGCCCTATCCCTTCGTCAACAAGAAAAGCTGATTAATTTAATAACAAAAAGCAAAGAAACTTGTTTGTGTTTCAAGAGCCTCTAGTAAAAGTCATGAATTGTTTATATCGATCTGTGCCTGCATTCTTCAAATCGTTCAGAAAATAGTTGACCTAATTGTTCAAAACATTCATTTGTTTGAGTCGTGTGAGATGACAAAAGTTTAGCGACCGGTCTTTGTGATGTACGCCAACCTGACATTTAAGGCTATCGGGGGACAGAAAAATAAAGCAAAACACTAATAGAAAAAGAAAAGGGAGTAATTAGAGCATGCCAAGAAGAGGGATGACAATAAAGTGTTTAATGTCTCGATGGAGGTACTGACCCAGTTAGCAACTGCAGTAAGGGTTTTGATATTCCCTTTATGATGCACTTTATAGTACGATCCTTTGTCCTTATCGCATTAAACCGTGTTACCACTAAATCCATAAGACCAACTATCAGTCACGTTGCTATGTCCTCAACGTTGTTCATGGTAAAAGGATCTATTCCTTCAGTCTTGCTTGGCTGCGAATGACACGTGACGATTCCTCTGCAAAGAGATAAAGGTTTACCCTAGATTTCTGATATACGTTTCGACCTGTAATAAATCAACAATTATAAGCTATTTGGACCGTGATATTAAGATATCGAATTGGGAATTTCCTAGCGACTTAAAGAAATTTCAGCCCCAATCTAACGATTTCCTGCTACCTTCTGCGACCTCGCAAATAAGAATCACAAGTTCCAGGCCATAATATCATTAAAAGGATTAGAAGGCACCTACCTGTTAATGCTGCTCTGGAGTAGAAGAACCAGAAGTGCTGCGGTAAGTAAGAGCCTTGACAAAATCACAGCTAAAAATGATAATCCTGCAGTAAAAATAAGGCATAACATTTCAAAAGCTGTAGAAGAGGGAGGAATCAAAATGCACTATCTTACCAATGTTAAAATAGTGCTTATTAAGTTCGCCCCCCCCCCCAGAAAATATTGCAAAGCAGTAGCTATGGACAAGCTTATTCCTTAATAACATATTACTTTAAAGGCAAATAATTTGTAAAACAAACCCGTTACGTGCATTTGAAAAGCGAAAGAACACCTCTGCATTTTACTTTCTTCTAATGGACGAATATTTCGACTCAGTGGCATCAATGAATCGTCCATTGCCATCTCCCTTTGGATGTATTATAGTATCTACTTGTGCATGTATTGTCGGGTTCAACCATAGAAGGTGATCATTGTTGAGCTCTGTGTTTTCCAGTTATCCTTTGGTTTAAGTCAAAAATATTTTGTTCTTTTTTAATGGTTTCATTTCAGATGAGGTCTCTAAGTTCTCAGACTTTTCATTTCTGCTGCTTCTACTTTTCTTCTATTGAGCAGTGCACTGTTCAGTTTATCAGTACGAGTACTTTAACTAGCTTTAACTTCTAATGTTTTTCCTATTTTTACATTCTCTATGACGCACATAGTAGGCGAAGCAGGTATTGCATTCCATCTAGACACCCCGTAGGGATTCGTCCCCTTCAGCTGCTATGGTGCGAGCGCTGTGGACCCCTAGTACTCGTAGTATACTCCTCCACAGAAGAGAAAGTCTCCGAGGGACGAGACGCACCCTCCCTGGACAGGTTTATGACACCCCATGTCAGTTCAGTTACAGACCATTCAAAAACATTCTGACGGCTTCTACTTTTGTGAATGAATCTTCTCGGTTTTAATCTACAGAGTGATTAGGGCGCATGTTTTTTAACGGTCTGCTCCTTGTATAGCAGGCGTTCTCTGCCACACACATTCGCTGTCCTTGTCCCACAGCACATTCCTTACAGGGATTTTCTTTGCGTTGCTATACTATACCTCTGACGTTTCTAGAGGACCCTCGGGCCGAACATTCCAGCCCCTCCCTAAATGGGAGTTGTTCGGATTGGGTTGGACTCGAGGGGGCAGTGGTTCCCGATACCCGTGGGAGATCGGGTACGTCTCCGGACGGGATTGAGGGAAGTCATATATTCCCGCGTACTAGCCTGAATAGCTCGTAGAAGGTGTGCTAGATCACCAGGAGGACCTACCGAGGTTGATCCGTAGCCTTCCCCTTTGGGTTTGGCGCGCGTAAGTGGCGTATCCACTTCCATCCCATCTTGTGTTTTCAGACCAGATGGTTGAGGGCTTGTTAGTCCATAGTTCTTGCCCTATGGGAAGCCCCACGGAGGCGCCGGGCGCCCTTCGGGGACAGCTCGGCAACTTCCTGGTCGTCAGAGGGGGGGGGGGGGTCGGTCTCACATTGAGAAGGCTGCCCTGGCCCCCCCTCTGACTATATATATGTGTATATATATATATATATATATATATATATATATATATATATATATATATATATATATTTGTAATTCTACGTCCTCCAACGTTAAGTCATATCGGACGGTGAATGAAATGGGTGAAATGATGCTCAAATGTGTCCAGGGTCCATGAAGCTAAGAGCTACCGGACATTCGTCTTTAAGGATAAGGGAAAATTCTGGAAAAAGCCTTATCCAGGTAACTCACCCTGACCGAGATTCGAACTCGGGACCTCTTGAACGCGAGGCAGACACGCTACCATCTACGCTAAGGAGGCGGGCATATATAATTTATTTATTTACATATATATATTCCATCCAGACATTCGATATCGAAATACACTCTGAGATTTTCTGCATTCAAAATGAGCAAGGATGCGACAGAATTTTCAGGAAAAGTTTCCAACTCTAGCTTCTTTTAAATGAACATTTAAAAAAAATTATGTAAATGGCTTTAACTAATTTGTGTTTGGAATAAATTGGCAGAGCTCAACTCAGAAATTATTAAAATTCTGCAAACGTCTAATATTTAGATAATCACTTGTTACTTTCATCTCATGTGAGGCCAGAAATTCTGTCTTTGTTGGAGATATATAACATTTAGATCCTGCAATTATTAAATGGTCGACTGCAAACAAAGTTGTATTTAAAACTATTTTCTTTCTTTTTTTAATTTTAAACTTAGTTCTAACCTAATAAGTGTAAAGAATTACATTCATATTAATATCATAAAAGCAGAACATTTGTATTTGTATGTATAGCATATAAGGAGTTCGCAACAATCAATTAAGCAATGTTGATAGTTCTTTTTGACGGACATAACCTATGAAATAATAATCTTATTTCATTAATTAATAAAATATTAAACAGAATTTACAACTCCCTTGTACTTGAATAAGAACACATTGGAGTTATAAAAGAATGTGTTTGCTTAGGCTTCGACTGTAGTTTGGGAATGTTGGTACTCGACGGAATATGCCGGGGATTTTACATTCCAAGCAAATGCAGGTTGTCACGATTTAAAAACACAGCAAAACAAAAGAGAATTGTATCTGCTTATAAATCTACAGTTCGATGTTATATTAATACCATAAATATTTTACTAATCTAATGAAAGCAAGTCTTGCTTTATTTCCTTTGATATTATAAACAAAATCTTAGCAGACTGTCTTAATAAGTTATAAAGAGAGAAATTATGTCCATCTAATATTGGAAATCGATGAGCCGTTATTTTATTATTAACTTTCGAAAATGGTATTCAACTCGTATGGTCTTTTTCAAAAGCAATTTCTTGCTGACTTGGGACTGTAGGTATAATATTTATATTCCCTACTTTGTTGTGCATATTAAGTGTCTATGTCTTATGTGAAAACTATGTGGTTAAAGTATAGAAAGTATTGCATTTCACCAAGAATTCGATAGTGAGATTTCACTATAAATACAAATTTTGAGATCCCCTGAATAAAAAGTATTTTATAAAAAGGTCCATACGTACATCCGTATACACCACCGCGTTCGTGTGTGTTCAGCGTTATGCAAGGATGTGACATGAAGATCAAAAAAAAATCATAAACAATTTAAGAGATATTCCTCGAGTGTGTCAATAATTCATTTCTCAGATAGGATTGTTATTATTATTATTATTATTATTATTATTATTATTATTATTATTATTATTATTATTATTATTATTATTATTATTATTTTTTTTTTTTTTTTTTTTTTTTTTTTTTTTTTTGTCTGTAGTGGTCACTGGCGGCCGTTCTTCTTTGGAACATATCGATGGAGTTAACTCGTAATCGTTGAGTTGTATCATTAGATCACGCACACATTCCCACTCTGATTCATAATTCCAGATTCTGGGGAAGATGGGGAATCAACTTGGTTGAAGAAAATCCCCCCCTCCCAGCCAGGAATCGAACCCGGGGCCCCTAGCACGGCAGGCAGCTGTTCTACTGATCGACTTACGTGGCCACTTATTCATTTCTTTGCTCCATTTATACCCCGCCTTTAACTGCAGTGGTCATATCGGCGGTCGTTCTCCTTTGGATCATATCGATGGTGTTCACTCGCAATCGTTGGGTTGTATCATTAGATCACGCACATATTTACACTTTCAATCATACTTCCACATTTTAGGGAAGATGGGGAATCGTCTTGGTTGAAGAAAAATCCCTATCTCCAGCCAGGAATCTAACCCAGGACCCCTCGCACGGCAGGCAGGCGCTCAACCGACTGAGCTACGGGGCCACCCCTTTATTCACTTGTCTATTGGATACAAAGCCATCTCAAAGCGGCCAGCGTTTAACATTGATTACTGATTAAAGTTTCTGCATTCCCAAGAAAATTAGTAATAAGTAGGACCCGAGTTTTTTGGTAGAATATTCCTTCATTTTAGGTTTCTTACATATTTAAAATAGTTGTTTTTTATAGGTTTTCCTGATTGGAACAGGTATTTAAAATTTTTGTTTATTTATCAATACATTTACCTATAATTTTCCTTTTCTACTACTTATTTGCAAGATTTATTCAAGAACTTATTAATAGGGCTTGAAAGTTTAGTATAAATAAACAATACAACAGATTAATAGTGACGGAATTATAAGCTACGTGCGTCTCGTAAACATAGGGTATGGGGTTGAGTGCCATACAGTCGCGCATTACTCATACAACCAAAGTCACGGGCGACGCAATCTATCAAACGTAGTCACACGACGGACACAGTGTCATAGAATATACTGCACATTTATTCATAAACTATACAAAATAAAATTTTATTCTTCAGATATTAGAAAATAAACAAAAGAATCATTAATATTTACAGTATGCACCGTAAATGTAAAGCGACAATCCTTCTGACAATACTACATTATGTCTGCATATGCCACAGTGTACTCAGTGTACCAACAATTACATCACTCCAGTACTTCCCATACAATATATCATTTCGTTTATGGAAACCCATAATCTGCTGTTGGACATGAAGTTTCTAATATCCTGAAGTAGTCTTCGAAGCAAAGCTTTAGGTATTCCTTGCGTATTGTAGACTCGGATGGCAATAATTTTCCTTTATATTTTTCTAAAACCTGCTTGAAATAACTATTTTCTACTTTACGGAAGGGGATGTTTTCCCCACTATCATGTTGTGCAGATCGTGACAAAGCTACTGTGTCTGCATTTATGTTAGACGCTGAAGGCACATTTTCGTCTCTATCTCTGTTTACCAACGGCACGGTTTATGACAAGAATAACTCAATTGACGATCTATACCTCGTGCACAACTAACCACGAATTTTTGGCTGAATTTCCGGGACCTAGTTATAACACAAAGGTACATATTGTCAAAGATATTCATCAAAGAACGCACAAAAAATAGAGTTTACTGTTTGCTTTCTATGTTAGTTTTTGGCTTTGCGGTAGATAGTTTTACGTACCCTAATTTTCTGGGGTAAACGTTTTCTATTGTCACGCAACACATTCTTGTCTGACGAATAGGCCGCGCCGTGGCCCAGTGGTTAGACCGCTTGGCTCTCACCAAGGTGGCCCGGGTTCGATCCCAGGCGACCACAAAGTGAGATTTTTGGTGGACAACATGGCGCTGGGGCGGGTTTTCTTCGGGACCTATGGTTTCCCCCGCCATCTCATTCCACTGGTGATCCATCTTCATCTCATATATAATGTCGTATGTAGTACAAGCGGGCGTTAAACACTACACATTTCTACACATTTGTCTGACGAAAACATTTTTTCAACAGAATATGACGTCATTGGAGTTTAGACTATTGATGCCAGAGCAGCAGGTTCTAGGGGTATCTTTCCTATATACTTTTCTCCCTGCAATACTGAGTTTATGTCGACTGAGTCTTCAAAACCAGGATTTCGTAGAATAATCTTCTGCAACTTTCAAGAACATGTACCTCCCACTGGTCCAGATATTTGTTTTCTATTACGTGCTTCAAATGGGAAGAGTTCTCGCCTGTAGCCAATCAGATGCGTTAAAGCCTTCAACGTTGCCACCTCGTTATCCCCACTCTCTCCCTCTCTCTCGCAGGCTTGCGAGTGATCTTGGCGCTAACGCAAACTGAATTTTCCAAAGTTTATAATAATGCAGTTGTTGAAATCACACTTGCAACATGCATATCGGTATATTACGCAAATGTTTTAAATATTTAGTTTAAAGTTAATCATAATTTGTGAATTACTTATTCTTCTAATCCAACGAAAATACCAGCGGTGTATCCGTATAGCTGTGAGTGTTACTTACGTTAAGAGATAATTCGTCATTGTCATTGTCTGAGTACTATAAATTTATAATAATAGGTTCCAAAATTTTGTTACCTGCGATTTCTTTCCAAAAGTCGTAGTTTATCTGATGTCTGGCGCAGTTTTCCTACTCTTGTTGTGTTCCTTGTCAGTTTCTTCGTAAATAAGTTGTTCAACGTCAGTCAGTTTAAAAATATTATTTCTGTTTGCAACACAATTTGAGCCCACATTAACTCAGTTGGATTGTTCAAGCAGTAGTAAGGGGGCGGTGGGATTTGGGTCGCGTCTCATGGATCCAGCTGATACACTTTTTCATGGAAAGTAACTAAGTAATACTGCTTTGAACTCTCTAGACTAGAGCATAGAGTAAATACAGATTACGAACGATTCATAAACAAAGATATAATGTGACCAGACACGTTCAGCCAGACTAGCAGGAAGTGTATCGTTTCCTCTCTTCGAATTTAACAAACACCTTGGCTTATTCATTCTTCATCACGTCATGGCAAATGTTTACGTTTCAGTTCTGAGTAATTTCAAATATACGTTCACGCATAGATGCCAACCAATAATTATATCCATTACAGTGCTTACGTCGCAATACATTGTTATAATATAATGGGATCTACTTTATTTATTTCTATTAGGAAAACTATTTGAGCTAAAAATATGGGTTTTTTATGGTTATGTTAAATACATTACTCTCTTCTTCCTCATGGATCAGTTTCTACAAAATCTGAATTTTTGTCTTAGCGCGAATAGTATTTCATACAGATTCATTAGGTTGGTGTTCGTCACACACCACTTAGCTGGAATGCAATACGACAACACCGCAGGACTCCGATTGGTTGCTCACCTAGAAGCGCTTAAGGACAAACATCTTCCCATTTGAAACACATAATAGAAACGTTGTCAATAATATCTCAAGCATCTTTCAGTGCCAAAGTTGTACTTTCCAATGGTAAAATAACTTTTGGTATAAAGCCAAAGTGCTTGTTGATATAAGCAAGGAAATTGTAAGAGTGTGACACTCGAGTGATCTCTTAGCCTTGACAATGGAGGAAGCTTCTGTTTTATCCAATTCATTGACGACGTTTTTAATGTACTTTAAGTGCTCGGCATAGCAACAGAACAGAATCCCGGAGGAACAGAATTCGGAACTCGGTCGACTGATTTACTCGTACATCCTTTCCTTATTGAGGCGAATGTCATTTAAGGGTGCATTTCATTTGTTTTATTAATTCACCCTCGAATATGACCTTCCAAAATTATCTATGAAAATCGAAAAATAACATACTTCGTTTCAACAATGGAAAGCAGCTATTTAAGTTATTTTAGGTGAAATAAGCTTAAAACCTGAAAGTCCGGGCTCCACTAATAAGACAGTCTTTGCAAATGTTTATCTTGCTTAACATAAGAGTAAATACATAGAGGAATTTGAATTTGTAAGAATAGAGAAAGCCATGTGAGTGCAACACATCAGACGGGACCAAAGATCTGAGTTTACCTGAAGTTTTGCGCCAGAGAACAAGTGTGTGACCCCAAATAGTGACCTATCGCAGAGCTTGAGAACTGTTGGATCAGCATGGGGAAGAGAAACAGACTTCCACTGTTGTTGAACTCTGCGATGCGATGGCGGGAAAGAGCGGCTGTGCGCGGCCTTGAGCCACAGTCAAGGGCAACTTAATGTGATGTTTGTTTGTGTGGGGTCATCAACCATGTGCGGGTGGAATGACTTGGGAGAACAATGGTCGCGTCATTCAGGCACCTTTATGGTAATATCAAATTGCAGAAGCACGTCGCGTCGATACACCCACAACTACAGAAATGTCTTGCTTGCAGATTAATTACATCACTGACGTGAATCTTAATTTCTCTAGTTTCCCGCGGACAGAGGCTGCGTTTGCATGAGAAGAGCTGCAGCACTAATACCTCATTCTTTAGAGATACATCCAATCCAGCAGGGTCAATGGACAGGATATGTTAACTAAATACGGAACTGATGGGTCAGCAGGAGCAACCAACATTTCGAACTATCGCCACTACTCAGAAGTACACTATAATCTGTCTAAAACTAGAGGTCTATGTAAATACATGGGAAGCGAGAAAGAGAGGCTGCTTGTTGCTACAGGAAAATTCATAGGCACTTATAGAGACTGTTCCATTAAAATATTTCTGCCTCTCTTGTTTTCTCCTCCCATATGTTTACGGCAGTATCGAGTAATCCCTGGAACTGGATTATTTCGGAGGATACTCGGCACGGAGGTCCAAACTTGGTTTATTGTAACAATGCCTGCAGATAGGGCATCTCTGGGAGGAAGGATGAGGAAGAGAAGACAGGGCGGCCGTCTCAAGGAGCAACGACACTGCAGAGGACAGGGTCTCTACAATTTTCTTAGTTGAAAGCTTCCCCAGGCAGGCACAACAATGGACATCCCACCCTACTGTGGTTCGGAAACAGTCCCACCACGAGACCTGGGTTCGGAGATCGGCAACTGTCCTACCGGAGGAGGAAGTGGTTCACTCAGAGTATATCATCCTGCCATGCACCGCCGAGACACCCACCGACGCTTCCACCTTGAAAGAGACTCCCAGATGAGAGATGATATGAAATGATAATAGAGATGAAATGGAGGAACAGGAAATTCGGAGGATGTAATTAATCTATCCAGCATTAGTCTAGCGACCCGGGAATAACCCCCAAAAATATCCATTAGTCAGGTAGGTCGGCCATATAAATCGAACCCGGGTCTTCCGAATGCGGGCCACAAATGAAACCGTCTGAGCCATCCCGCTCAGTTATGCATGTATTTGATGCAGTTTTCTTAGTTTTGAGTTTTATTGGTTTTATTTCTTATTACACTCACCTTCAACAGTAAAATACAAGCAGTTATAGCTTATTTATATTACAAATAACAAGAAAAGAGAGACAAGTGTAGAAAAATAACTCCAACAATTGAAAGTTAAAAGTTCGACACTTGAGGCTGTTTTAGTTTACATGAGTAGCAATTTTATTATTTCTTACCTTTGATGTAATGTCATAACAAGCTCACACTAAGGCTACATTCAATATTCAGACTAAAAGTAACCTGTAAGAAAGCAGAATGTCTGTCACATATCAGATACTGTATTTATAATTAACGTGATTACATTTTACAACTGACAAAAACTATTTAAATTACTATAAATCTTCTTAGCTTTATTGCAGCATTTAGGCGGGTAGATATCTGTGTAAGTCAACCAGGATACACACAGATGTCCTATAACCATCTGTGACTAAATGTGATGGGATATTGAAATGAGGGAGTAATCAATGTAGCCAACCAAACAATAATAAATAATGCAAACAATGATAATTTTACACAAGAAATTTTAATTCCTTATTATTATTCTACATTTATCATTTTAAATGCATCATATTTTTATTTCACCCGTGTGATGGCCAGGTGTAAAGAATAGCCTCAAGGTAGACCATGCCTGTCGTAAAAGGCGACTAAAATGGTCACCCGGCGCTCGGGGGTATAACTGGGCCACCCAATCCCAGGGGACATAAATGTGGGACCTGGTCCTCCAGGTTGGAGGTTGGGCGTAGGGTTAACTCCCCTACCTCGTAAAAAGAACTTTGTTGCGGATACCCTAATACAGCCTCGGACTAACTGGGATACTCTGGAGACAAACTGCGGAAGAAAACGGCTAATGAGACGGTAAACAGATTTGGTAATATGTAGAAGATGACTTGAGAAAGTTGAGGGGTAAAGGATGGAGAAGGAAAGCAGAGGGCCGAGTAGAATGGAAGAGGGTGGTTAGGGAGGCCAAGGGTCTACATGGCCTGTAGCGCCATCATCATCATCATCATCATCATCATCATCATCATCATCATCATCATCATCATCATCATATTTTTATTTACTGTTTATTAACAGGTCACTGGAGTATGCCAATTCTTTAAGTATAAAATAATTACAGAAACAAAAATGAGACAGTTTTAAATATCTTAGAAGGCAGGGGATTGGTCGCTAAGCCCGCTCATATACGCTTCTGTAAATGGTATTATGCTGATCTTTGACAAAAGATACTGATGTATCATAGTATACTTAAGTATATATCATAGTATACAGCATAAAATTGTACCTTTTCTTCCTTGTTCCATTTATACCCCGCCTTTAACTGCTATGGTCATATCGGCGGCCGTTCTCCTTTGGAACATACTGAAGCGTTATCTTTGGCTTTTAATCATTAGATCACGCACACATTTACACTCTCATCCATACTTCCAGACTCTGGGGAAGATGGGGAATTACCTTGGTCGGAGAAAAATCCCCACCCCCACCGCTGGGAATCGAACCCGAGACCACTAGCACGGCAGGCAGGTGCTCTACTGACTGAGCTACGGGGCCAGCCAAAATTATACTTATGTTTCAATTGGCATTTGTTATTTCAGATTTAACGGACGGTGGAAGCATTTCTCTCCCGAAGAACGCACAAGGCTCACAGAGCTTAATATTTAGACTTATCTGACAGTGGCGTTCTAGGAATAAGATAAATAGCTGGAATCAGGTCTTATCCAGGCAAATTATTCTAACAAAAACTTGAGTTTGGAACTATAACATACTCCAGACCCAAATGGGCTAAAAATGAGTTTGTTTCCCTCTGCGGCGTTTAATTAGTTACAGATATGACCTAGGTTTTCAAACATATTGTCACCCAATTAGCGGAAGGTATGACGGCACAGCTGTGAGGAAACCAGAGGGAGCTGAGCCACGCCTCCCATTAGTCTCTGTCACTAACTGAAGGGTGGTTAAAGGAATGTCACCCGTCCCTGGACGTTTCTCTCCCCTTCTTCTATCATCTGGAATATTCGCCTGGAAACCAGAGAAGCCGAGAATACGACGAGATGCCTATAAAAAGGGTTTCAGAGAGACAGACAGTCAGTGTTAGTGCTGGACGTGCTGGTGAAGTAGCGCCGTGCAACGGAAGCAACTACGTAATTGTGTACGTGCATCGGAACGATAACGGACGAACTGGTGAATCGTAATTGTGTGCATTACGTAATTTTGTGTAATTGGCAAGTGTTTTAACTGTAAGTCGGTGGAAATAAAGAACATTTTTGAGTGGTGAAATTGGACTTTTCATTTCAAGAACCCACAAAGTCACACTGGTGTCAGGAAGCGGGAAGATAACATCACCGAACATTACAGCCATGAAATCCGCATTGGAAATGCTTTTGGCGAAGATGAACGAGTTAACAGAGAAGACGGAAGCGGCAAATAACAACTTGGCCGCAGAACTGAAACTAATGAAGACGGCTAACGACAACATCACCGAGAAGATGGAAGAAATGAAGGCCGAATTAACAGCGAAGACGGAAACGGCTAACAACAACTTGGCCACGACAATGACCTCAAAGATGGCCGAACTGACCGCGGAAATGAAGGTGGCGAACGAGGCTCTCGCCGCCAAATTTGAAGAACAGTTGGCCGGCGTGAGGGATGACGTGACGGAGCTGGGCAAGCGGATGGGCCAAGTGGACGAGCGCGTCGAGGACCTGGCGAGCCGCGTTAACGGCCTGGAAGGGAAAGCCGACAGCAGCGTGAAGTCCCTGAACGCCATGGTGGAGGACGTCGTCGGCAGGAAGCTGAAGGATTTGAAGGCCGACGCGCCGGGACGCGACACAACATCTGCGCGCGTCAAACCTCCCAAGTATGACGGCGCGTCAACGTTTGAGGTCTTCCGCCGCCAGTTCGACACAGTGGCCTGGCACAACGGATGGTCACTGGAGGAGGAGGCCACACAGTTAATAGCCAGCCTCCAGGGAAGAGCCGCGGAAGTCCTAAACGCGGTGCAGACGACGGCGGCGCCCAAGGACATCTGGGAAGCCCTGGAGGATCGCTTCGGGAACCACCGCTTAGCCGCAGCATACCGCAGCCAGCTAAAGGCAAGGTCACAGCAGCCGGGGGAGACGCTGCAGGAGTTCGCCATTGCGATCGAGCAGCTGGCTAGCAAGGCCTTGGTTGACCTGCCACTGGAGTTCGTATCCCGGGAAGTCGCCTACAATTTTGTCGACGGGGTACGGGACACGGAGATTCGTCAGCGCCTAATGCTCGGGGAATATAAAACCATCCAAGAGGCGCTGACAGCGGCATTAAGGATGGAGGCGGCCAAAATAACATCCATTCCGACGTCGAGAACGAGGAGTGTCCGCTACGCCGGAGACAGAAGACCAGCTGAGGGACGCCGGCGAACACCTAGTGGCCTGTGTTGGGGGTGTGGACAGCCCGGACACCTGCAGAGAGACTGCCCAAACCAGGAAGAGTAGCCGGAAAACGAGTAAGGGCCGTCGTGGAGAGGGGCACGTCGGCGCCATCACCACCATCCCCTCGAGTAACACTGCGCGCCGTCAGCCGGCGTATGGATGACAGCCTCATCGCGGACGGTTGGGTAAGAGGGAAGCCGTGCCGCGTGCTGGTGGATACCGGGGCGGCCGTGACCATCATCAGACCTGACGTGGCGAAGGGTTTGCCGGCAAGGAAGCCAAACCGACCATACCAGCTTGTCACGGCATCGGGCGACACCTTGCCTGTGGAGAAGGAGGCCCTGCTGGAGCTGAACTTGGGACGGAGTGCCGTGCGTCTGTGGGTGTTCGTCGCGAAGGTGGCTGAGGAGGTGATCCTGGGACTGGATGCCCTCAGGAGCCATGAGGCGACGGTCGACGTCGGCAAGAAGGTCCTGCGGCTTAACGGAGAAGAGGTTATACTCCGTCAACCCGAAGAGCGCCTTGGAATTTGCAGGGTCGTCTTGGACGAAGACGTGGTTGTCCCCGCGAGGAGCGAGGTGGTGGTGACGGCGCGACTGGAGGGCCAGAGAACCAGGAACATGATGCTGGACCAGAAGACGCCTGTAAACGGACTGTGTGTAGCTAGGGCATTGCTGCCGTGCCGAGAGGAGGTGCCCGTGAGACTGCTAAATCCTACGAACGCCGATCACGACGTCCAGGCCGGGACGGAGTTGGGAATGTGCGAGCCCGTGGTGAGCGTAACAGCTATCGACGAGACAATAGAGCCGGCGCCGAAGCAACACCTGGGGCCCCGGCTAGAAGGCTTGGTGGAGAGGGTGGCCGACCACCTGACCACAGAACAGCTGGAGAAGTTTCGACAACTGCTAAGACGGTATCAGCGCGTCTTCAGCCAAGGTGATAGTGACTACGGCCGCACGGACAAAGTGCTTCACCGCATCGACACCGGAGACGCCCGGCCTATTCGGCAACCACATAGACGCGTTCCGCTGGCGAAGCAAGGGGCGGTGCGAGACATGCTGGAGGACATGAGATCCAGGGGAGTGATTGAAGAGTCTGACAGCCCTTGGGGTTCCCCTGTAGTCTTGGTGACAAAGAAGAACGGCGAGCTGCGCTTCTGCGTAGACTACAGAAAGTTGAACGCCGTCACCCGGAAGGACTGTTTTCCCTTACCCCGGATTGACGACACCCTGGACACGCTAGCTGGTGCACAGTGGTTCTCGACCCTGGACCTGAAGTCGGGCTACTGGCAGGTAGCTCTAGACCCGAGAGACAAGGAGAAGACTGCATTCTCTACGGGCCAAGGGCTCTGGCAGTTCACGGTTATGCCCTTTGGCCTCTGCAACGCACCAGCTACCTTCCAGCGCCTCATGGAGTCAGTGATGAGAGGGCTGACTTACGATGCCTGCCTGCTATACCTGGACGACATCATCATCGTCGGGAAGACTTTTGAAGATCACCTCGAGAATCTGAGTAAGGTGCTACAGAGACTGCAAGCGACCAACTTGAAGCTGAACGCGAAGAAGTGCCAGCTCTTCCGCAAGGAAGTTAACTACTTGGGCCACATAGTCTCAGCAACCGGAGTGGCCACAGACCCGGAGAAGACACAGGCTGTGAGAGATTGGCCTCGCCCAAAGGATAGGAAAGAGTTGCGCAGTTTCCTGGGGCTGTGCAGTTATTACCGCCGCTTCATAAAGGGGTTCTCCAACATCGCAAAACCCCTCACCCGCCTGACGGAGGAACACCGGCCTTATGTGTGGACAGAGGACGCCGAAAACGCTTTCCAGCACCTAAAGGAGACCCTGTGCAGTGCTCCAATTTTGGGTTTCCCACAACCGGGTGGCGCCTTCATTGTGGACACCGACGCCAGCGACCATTGCATTGGAGGTGTCCTATCGCAGATCCAGGACGGCCATGAGCGGGTGATAGCCTATTACAGCAAGACGCTATCCAAGGCAGAGAAGAACTACTGCGTCACCCGACGGGAGTTACTGGCGGTAGTAAAGACACTGGAGCACTTCAACAAGTACCTGTACGGTCAGCCATTCCACCTGAGGACTGACCATTCCGCCCTAACCTGGCTATTGACCTTTAAGAACCTGGAAGGCCAGACAGCACGTTGGGTCCAGAGGCTGCAGGAGTACGACTTCACCTCGGAACATCGTAGAGGGAAGAGCCACGGTAACGCAGACGCCATGTCCAGAAGACCCTGTCCAGAAGAGTGCGGCCAGTGCACAAGAGTGGAAGAGAAGGAGCGTGCCGCAGCAGTCCGAGTAGTTGTGGCAGTGCCTGCGGACGGTTGGGATAGCACAGGCCTGAGGAGGGAGCAGCTGGCGGACGCAGACTTGGCGCCGCTGTTAAGGGAAGTGGAGGCAGGGACGAGACCAACCTGGGAGGACATCGCAGCGAGGAGCGCCACCTACAAGTCGTACTGGGCCCAATGGGACTCGTTGAGGACCAGAGAGGGCGTGCTGTTCCGGGTATGGGAATCACCCTATGGGAAGACGCAGAGAGAGCAGTTGGTACTTCCCCGGAGTAAGGTCCCGGAAGTCCTGGAAGAAGTGCACGCCGGTACTTCGGGAGGACACCTGGGAGCGAACCGAACGATTGACAAACTACGGCAGCGCTACTACTGGCTGAGGCTCCGAGCAGATGCTGAGAGATGGTGCCGTCAGTGTCACGTGTGCGCGGCGAGTCGTGGCCCCCAGACGAGGAGCCGGGGTCGCATGCAGCAGTACAACGTCGGAGCGCCATTCGACCGGATCGCCGTTGACATTGCTGGACCGTTCCCAGTTTCCGACCGAGGCAACAAGTACCTAATGGTGGTCGTGGACTACTTCACCAAGTGGCCGGAGGTGTATGCCATCCCAAACCAAGAGGCAAAGACAATCACAGACTGCCTCGTGGAGCAACTGTTCTGTCGATTTGGGGTGCCGTTAGAGCTACACAGTGACCAGGGTACCAACTTTGAGTCCAACCTAATGAAGGAGGCACTACAAAGGCTTGGGGTGAACAAGACTCGCACTACGCCTCTACATCCCCAATCGGATGGCATGGTCGAAAGGTACATCAAGACCTTAGAGGAACACCTGAGGAAGGTCGTGGCCAGCCATCAGCGAGACTGGGACGTCAAGGTGCCACTGTTCTTGCTGGCCTATCGCTCGTCTACACACGACACAACTGGGATGACGCCAGCCAGCTTAATGTTCGGTCGAGAGTTACGCCTCCCTTGTGACCTGGCTTTCGGAAGCCCTCCGGAGGTGAAGCAGCCGGTGACCGAGTATGTGGAGAACCTGGTGGACCACCTCCACGACATGCACGAGATGGCTCGCCAGAACATCCAGAAGGCGAGCGACCGCATGAAGACCAGATATGATAGGCAAGCCAACAGCCAAGGGTTCCAGCAAGGTGACCTGGTCTGGTTGTACCGTCCTACCCGGACCAAGGGACGCTGCCCGAAGCTCCAGCAGCCATGGCAAGGACCGTGCCGGGTGGTGAAGAGGATTAACGACGTGGTCTACCGCATCCAGAAGGTTCCCCGAGGAAAGATGTTGATGGTACACCTGGATCGACTAGCCCGCTACTATGGTGCTGTTCGGGACGACCAGCTTTGAGGAGGGAGCAGTGTCACCCAATTAGCGGAAGGTATGACGGCACAGCTGTGAGGAAACCAGAGGGAGCTGAGCCACGCCTCCCATTAGTCTCTGTCACTAACTGAAGGGTGGTTAAAGGAATGTCACCCGTCCCTGGACGTTTCTCTCCCCTTCTTCTATCATCTGGAATATTCGCCTGGAAACCAGAGAAGCCGAGAATACGACGAGATGCCTATAAAGAGGGTTTCAGAGAGACAGACAGTCAGTGTTAGTGCTGGACGTGCTGGTGAAGTAGCGCCGTGCAACGGAAGCAACTACGTAATTGTGTACGTGCATCGGAACGATAACGGACGAACTGGTGAATCGTAATTGTGTGCATTACGTAATTTTGTGTAATTGGCAAGTGTTTAACTGTAAGTCGGTGGAAATAAAGAACATTTTTGAGTGGTGAAATTGGACTTTTCATTTCACGAACCCACAAAGTCACAATATTTTACTTTGCTCAAGAACATGGCAATTTTCGATCATGCCTAGTCTTCAGACATACTTCAAGGTAATTCTTGTTATATTGCTACAATGTTTACAAGCAAGTGGAGAGGAGAGATGCACCATACTCGTGAGCTACTGATTTTATGAAGGGCCGGCAGGGCTTCTTGAGAGGGAAGTTGCAGTGTAACCTAGTCGAAACAGTATCTTTATTGTGTCCGCTATGAAAAACCCAATGCGTGTATTTTTTCATTTTCCAAAGTTAACATAAGTTGGTACGGAAGAGATGGTCAGCAAATTGAAAATGAAAATTACCAAGCAACACAAACACGAAACGATGTACGGTATTTGACCTCTTTACAAAGTAAAATACGCCCCTGATATAGAATAAGTCACCAAGCTGTAGAGGGTGAATGGTATCTCAACTGCAAAAGAATAAGAACGAGAATGAGCATTTTATATTCTTTAGTTGACTTTATTCGAGACATACACTTTTCTCAAATGGGAAGTCACTTGTTTATGCCCATGATACGCAAAGGCATCAAAGAGCGGCCAGCTTTTTAGAGATTTGACTCTCGCTTAAGTCTACTGTATTCCTCCATTCCCATACAAGGAAATAGATATCCAATTATTTAAAAAAAAATTCGACAAATTGCTTGATTGTCATGACTATTATGTGTTTCAAATGGGAAGGTGTTTGTTCTTGAGCACTGCTAGGTGAGCAACCAATTGGAGTCCTGCGGTGTTGTAGTATTGCATTCCCGCTAAATGGTGTGTGAGGAGCGCCAACCTAATCAATCTGTATGAAATACTATTCGCGCTAAGACAAAAATTCAAATTTTGCCAAAACTGATCCATATGGAAGGTAGAGAGTAATGTATCTAACATAACTATGAAACCCCCATAATTTTAGCTCAAATGGTTTTTCTAATACAAATAAATAAACCACTATTACCGGTATTATAACAATACATAGCGACGTAAGCACTGTATGAATGTAATTATTGGTTGGCATGTATGCGTGTACGTATATTTGTAATTACTCAGAACTGAAACGTAAATGTTTGACATGACGTGATAAAAGAATTACTTTGAATATGCCAATTTGAGCGAGAGGTAACAATAAATTTCCTGCTGCCCTGGCAGAACGTGTCTGGTCACATTATATCTTTGTTTATGAATGGTTCGTAACCTCTATTTACTCTAGAGAGCTCAGAGAGGTTGGTGTGTATGTACATATACTTTTAATTACTCAGAACTGAAATTTAAACTACTGATATGACGGATAAAAGAATTACTGTGAATAAGTCAAGGTGTTAAATTCGACAAAGAGCAAACACTTCATTTCCTGTTAGCCTGTGGAATGCTGTATGCTTATGTTTATGAATGAATGCTGGATAAGAAGTGTTCATTTACTCTGGCGAGTTCAGATCAATATCATTCAGTTGTTCTTTACACAACAATAGAGCAACAGTTAAATAGTGCAATGGCTTCTTGCGGTGAATTTAGTGGCGAGTCAAAAGGCAGGTATTGCTAAGTCAGGCTCGTAGTATTACTTTTAAATTATTTATTTCTTCAAAATAATTTCGGAAACAGAAACTAAAAATGAGTTATTGCAAAGATTACTTCCGTTTAAAAACACGGAAAATGTGTATCAGCTGGATCAACTTGCAATTGAAATGGGACACGAGGTAATATGCCTTCCACCTTACCACTGCCAATATAATCCATTTGAGTTGGTCTGGGCTCAAATAAAAGGGGGGGTTGCAAACAGAAATAATACGTTTAAACTGACGGACGTTAAACGACTTGTTCACGAAGAAATTGACAAGGTAACACAACAGGACTGGGAAAAATTGCGTGAGGCTTGCCGATTTTAAGAAAGAAATAGCACTTGAGGAGAATTTGAAACCTATAATCATAAATTTGCAAGACTCAGACGATGAAGACAGTGACAATGACAAATTTTCTCTTAACGGAAGTGACATTGACAGCGATATGGATGAGCCACTGGCAGTTTCATTGGATTAGAAAAACAGTTAATTCATAAACTGCAATTATAGTTATAGTATTTTAAAATATACACAATTTGCGGAAATGCTTTTTCCAATTTTGATTTTGGCAACTGCATCATTGTAAAAGTTTGCAAATATAATTTGCTTACCCTTACGTCTGCGCCAAGTAGACCTGCATGTTGTATGAGTCTGCGAGAGAGAGAGAGAGAGAGAGAGAGAGAGAGAGAGAGAGAGAGAGAGGAGGGGGGAGGGAGGAAAATATAAAAGGAGTGGGGTAACAAGCTGGCAACGCTGAGTATGATACGGCATCTGATTAGCTGGACTCTAGAGCTCTTCCCGTTTGAAACACATAATAGACAGTCGAATAAGTAAAGTGCTTTTAAGATAGTGTGCACAAGTGTGAATCGTGAGTACATACTTCAGATTACTTTATCTGATGTAATTGGCTATGGGATACGATGAGCAGAGAATTTCAGTCTATTACATACCGATCAGCTTTCAAAATATTTACTGTCACTTAAATACTACTTACTGTACATGTTTCCTATTCCCCTATGCTATACAAATCCAAGGGTGGCGGACTATAGCACTTGTCTACCTCATTCATAAGGCAATGTCTTAGGCTGTTCTTCTCGTTATTATGTATAAATATTGTATACGGAACAATTACGGAAAACGAATGCTTTCAAATATATATTTTAAGTGTTTTAATATACAGAAATATGTCAATAGCTGAATTATTATTTTGCAATAAAATAATTATATTTTCCATGTATAAAACCAGAAACAAATTTTATCTTCATTAGTGTTAAATTCTTAGAAATGAGTTTGCAACAACGGCCTGAAAAAACCTTTTTGAGTTCCAAAACTTGAAAAGTGTCACTAGCCGAGAGATTTCCTCCTAGACCCTTCTTATAAGTGACAAATGACAAATTCAGCACTTCTTTGTTTCAAAGAGGACGTTCTTGTTATATTTAAGAGGATTTCTCTAATATAAGTTGGTAGCACCATTGCGGACAAAAACTGTTGGTGTCGCTCAATTTTATAAGTTATAACAAAAATGATTGTTTTATGATTTATGAGCAATACCTCTACCATCCTCTATTAGCCTTACGAGGTGAATTCTTAAATTCGCTTTTGATCGAACAATAAAGCACAGTACACACGAGCACGCATTCCGAACAGAGTACACTTGTATGGCGCGTGTTATATCTGGCTGCTGACCTTCAACTTGTTTATTGACACTGGAGGAGCATCCCCTTTGTTACACTCTAGAGGTCAAACCACAGCAACTAACAGCCCATCCTCCGATTCCTGTCCAACTTGCAAGGCAAACCGCCCGCCCGCCCGCCATACTTCCTCAGGCGATAGCGTCGCACTGCGAGATTCTCAGAAGGCCGCCAAACAACAGAGAGGGATTTTCCAAAAAATGTGCTACGGTCATGTCGACTCAACTAGATCACAACTGCCGAGTAAACATGAAGTAACAAACGATTCAATTGTCTTTGAACTCGAGAAACGATACATTTAGAAATCAAGGTTCAAAAACTTTGTCATGTCAATCTTAATTCGCCCATTATAATTAACTTGCACGAAGCCTTGTAATGTAATGTTCATGAATTATAATATAATGGAAGAAGAAGTGCAGGAGTATTTTAAGAGTATTATAGTTCGTGTAATATTGTTTTTGGGAATAGTGTTTTTGATTCACTCCCACTTCTACTTGGCATCTTTAAAATTTAAGTTTCCTATATTCAGTGCTGGTAACCTAACTTATCTGCGTGTATTGCCAATTTTTCCACACTGTTTGATATTTAATATTGTAGACAGGGATTAAACTTTACCATTTAAGTCTTTCCTAGTCTTTCCTAGGTTCTTTCCTTTTTATTGGTGGATATTTACTTAACGATTTAATTGATGCAACAGTTAAGTATGAGCTGCAAGTTATCGATATTTTAAGCGCAAAAACCAGGAGTGTTTAACTTACCGAAAACCAATTCATCACCATTGCTAACATGAAAACCACTTTGTTCGAAAGCTGTCCGTAATGAATACTATTTTCTCGTCTCGCATTATTTCTATTATTTACTTAATTAAAAATGTGTATGCAACTCACGTACTTCAAGTGCACAGTGAACATCGACATTGTCTCATATTTTGAAACTGTTGCTCTTTCTCTGGCAATGTACTTACCTCTCATGTAATCGTGATGTATATTGACGATGAAAATTGGTTTTTCCAGTTCCTTACAAAGGAACCTTTCTTTCGCTTATCCCTTGTTAGGACAAAAATGTGAAAGATTCAAAACTACATGTTATGAAACATGCGAACAATGCTGCTTTAAATTTGGCAGCCATAAATGCCATAAATTTGTTAAAGCAGAATCAAAGAGACCGAAGTGGAAACGCAAGCAGCATCCTTGTAAATCCTAGAGTCGGCTCCAGAAGTTTTGTCATTCAATGCGTTACTT